>JADBJO010005090.1:134274-159274 GCA_016801955.1 Conus betulinus | reverse complement strand
CTGTGTAACTAGAGTACAATGTGAACACAGTGAAGGAGTGACGCTATGTCAGTGGAACATGAAGACAATGACTGTATAGCTAGACGAGAATGTGAACACAGTGAAGGACTGACGGGACTACAGCGTCACAATGAATGATGATAGGGACGTGAAGATAATGTGAAAAATGAAAATGATGAAGAAATGGCGGGAAAAGAAGAGGAAACTGAAAATGATGAAAATGACGGGAAAAGGAGAGGGAAATGAAAATGATGAAGAAATGGCGGCAAAAGAAGAGGAAACTGAAAATGATGAAAATGCGGGAAAAAAAGAAGAGGAAAATGAAAATGATGAAGAAATGGCGGGGAAAGAAGAGGAAACTGAAAATGATGAAGAAATGGCGGGAAAAGGAGAGGGAAAATGAAAATGATGAAGAATGGCGGAAAAGGAGAGGGAAATGAAAATGATGAATAAATGGCGGGAAAGAAGAGAGGAAACTGAAAATGATGAAGAAATGGCGGCAAAAGAAGAGGAAACTGAAAATGATGAAAATGACGGGAAAAGGAGAGGGAAATGAAAATGATGAAGAAATGGCGGCAAAAGAAGAGGAAACTGAAAATGATGAAGAAATGACGGGAAAAGGAGAGGGAAATGAAAATGATGAAGAAATGGCGGCAAAAGAAGAGGAAATTGAAAATGATGAAGAAATGGCGGCAAAAGAAGAGGAAACTGAAAATGATGAAAATGACGGGAAAAGGAGAGGGAAATGAAAATGATGAAGAAATGGCGGGAAAAGAAGAGGAAACTGAAAATGATGAAGAAATGGCGGCAAAAAGAAGAGGAAACTGAAAATGATGAAGAAGAAATGGCGGCAAAAGAAGAGGAAACTGAAAATGATGAAGAAAGAAATGGCGGCAAAAAGAAGAGGAAACTGAAAATGATGAAAGAAATGGCGGAAAAAAGGGAGGGAAATGAAAATGATGAAGAAATGGCGGCGGGAAAAGGAGAGGGAAATGAAAATGATGAAGAAATGGCGGCAAAAGAAGAGGAAACTGAAAATGATGAAGAAATGGAGGCAAAAGAAGAGGAAACTGAAAATGATGAAGAAATGGCGGCAAAAGAAGAGGAAACTGAAAATGATGAAAATGACGGGAAAAGGAGAGGGAAATGAAAATGATGAAGAAATGGCGGGAAAAGAAGAGGAAACTGAAAAATGATGAAGAAATGGCGGGAAAAGGAGAGGGAAATGAAAATGATGAAGAAATGGTGGCAAAAAAGAAGAGGAAACTGAAAATGATGAAGAAATGACGGGAAAAGAAAGAGGAAACTGAAAATGATGAAGAAATGACGGGAAAAAAGAAGAGGAAACTGAAAATGATGAAGAAATGGCGGCAAAAGAAGAGGAAACTGAAAATGATGAAGAAATGGCGGCAAAAGAAGAGGAAACTGAAAATGATGAAGAAATGGCGGCAAAAGAAGAGGAAACTGAAAATGATGAAGAAATGGCGGAAAAGGAGAGGGAAATGAAAATGATGAATAAAATGACGGGAAAAGGAGAGGGAAATGAAAATGATGAAGAAATGGCGGGAAAAGAAGAGGAAACTGAAAATGATGAAAATGACGGGAAAAGGAGAGGGAAATGAAAATGATGAAGAAATGGCGGCAAAAGAAGAGGAAACTGAAAATGATGAAGAAATGGCGGAAAAGGAGAGGGAAATGAAAATGATGAATAAAATGACGGGAAAAGGAGAGGGAAATGAAAATGATGAAGAAATGGCGGCAAAAGAAGAGGAAACTGAAAATGATGAAGAAATGGCGGCAAAAGAAGAGGAAACTGAAAATGATGAAGAAATGGCGGCAAAAAAGAAGAGGAAACTGAAAATGATGAAGAAATGGCGGAAAAGGAGAGGGAAATGAAAATGATGAATAAAATGACGGGAAAAGGAGAGGGAAATGAAAATGATGAAGAAATGGCGGGAAAAGAAGAGGAAACTGAAAATGATGAAAATGACGGGAAAAGGAGAGGGAAATGAAAATGATGAAGAAATGGCGGCAAAAAGAAGAGGAAACTGAAAATGATGAAGAAATGGCGGAAAAGGAGAGGGAAATGAAAATGATGAATAAAATGACGGGAAAATGAGAGGGAAATGAAAATGATGAAGAAATGGCGGGAAAAGAAGAGGAAACTGAAAATGATGAAAATGACGGGAAAAGGAGAGGGAAATGAAAATGATGAAGAAATGGTGGCAAAAGAAGTGGAAACTGAAAATGATGAAGAAATGGCGGCAAAAGAAGAGGAAACTGAAAATGAAGAAGAAATGGCGGGAAAAGGAGAGGGAAATGAAAATGATGAATAAAAATGACGGGAAAAGGAAAAGGAGAGGGAAATGAAAATGATGAAGAAATGGCGGCAAAAGAAGAGGAAACTGAAAATGATGAAGAAATGGCGGGGGAAAAGGAGAGGGAAATGAAAATGATGAAGAAATGGCGGGAAAAGGAGAGGGAAATGAAAATGATGAAGAAATGGCGGGAAAAGAAGAGGGAAACTGAAAATGATGAAGAAATGGCGGCAAAAGAAGAGGAAACTGAAAATGATGAAAATGACGGGAAAAGGAGAGGGAAATGAAAATGATGAAGAAATGGCGGGAAAAGGACAGGGAAATGAAAATGATGAAGAAATGGCGGCAAAAGAAGAGGAAACTGAAAATGATGAAGAAATGGCGGCAAAAGAAGAGGAAACTGAAAATGATGAAGAAATGGCGGCAAAAGAAGAGGAAACTGAAAAATGAAAATGACGGGAAAAGGAGAGGGAAATGAAAATGATGAAGAAATGGCGGGAAAAGAGAGGAAACTGAAAATGATGAAGAAATGGCGGGAAAAGGAGAGGGAAATGAAAATGATGAAGAAAATGGCGGCAAAAGAAGAGGAAACTGAAAATGATGAAGAAATGGCGGGGGAAAAGGAGAGAAAAACTTATATGATGAAGGACGAGGGAATGAGGAAAAAAGTTCAGACGAGATAATAGGAACGTAAGAACGTACAACGGGTGGGATAAATAAACACCGGGCAAAGAATAGTGAAGAAAGTATGAAAGAAGAACACGTGAATGATGAATGACATACAACTATCAATAAGAGGTCGGAAAAGATGCTACAATATCCCATGAAGGACAGGCGAAGAGAGGAATATGAAAGCGATGCTCGTTGGACAGGACCGTGGCATGGGACTGACAACAGAAGGGTTCACGGAGGTAAAAGCCGGAGCAGCATGAGAACGACAGAGTACATGAAAACAGAACAGCGTGAGAAGGATCCAGGGATGGGGGGAAATAAAACAAGAAAACAACACAAATGCCATGAGGTGAAAAGAAGAAAAGGTGATTATGATGAACAGGAAACAGGACAAGAAGAGAGGAAGAGAGACAATGGCGTTAAGACGATGGACTTCATCAAAGCAAGCTACTGTCAGAATGATTCTGTAAAGGAGGAAAGAGATGGAGTGATGATGAGATGGATGAATGATGGACGCAGTGAGGAAAAAAAACACGAAATGGACGAGATGAATAGAGAAGAACATGAAAACAATGATGGATGGGGAAAGAACGTGAGAACTTTCAGTGATGTAGCCAATGGCAGACAGGATTAGAGGAACGCGAGGACGTTAACAAAAGGAATGATTTATAAAGAACAGGCAGAGGGAAGTAAGTATGACGAAGGAAAGAGAGCAAGTAAGACATGTAAATAACAGACACAATGAGGACATGACACCGTGACGATTATGACTGACCGACAAGAACGAGAACACGGTGAACGATGGACGGGAATAGACCATCATGATCATGCGGAAGAGAAGAGAAAGGAGTGTGTCAATGACGAAGGGGGGACAACAGGGGAAGAAAACGAGGCGAATAACGGACGGGAATAAAGTAAAGAATAGGGAAAGACAGGAGAAAAAAAGGAACGCGAAAATGATTAAAGAGGGTTGGGAGCAGAACGTGAAAATAATGAAAAAAAAATAGTAGGAGACTAGCCTGAGAGTTATTAAGGGTAGTTCGGATGAGAAGAGAGAAACTAGGGTTGGGGCATATGGGTCCGATTGGAAGAAAATAGGAAAACGTCCAAAATGATTAGGGGGCGGACGAAAGGAGAACTTCAGATGTCTAATGATCAAGATGATTAAAGCGTCAGAATCATGAATGAGGAGCGGGATGCCAACAGAAAGCGATTTCTATGAAAGAGAGGTGAAAATAAGAATGTGAGAATTGTAAACGATGTATGAAAGGTAACGGAAAGAATTGAATATGGAAAAATAAAGTGAGAAGGAAGGACGGCGTAAAAAGGAACAGGAGAGAGGAGTGCGAGATCAGTGGATTAATGAACACTGGACAGCGTTGACATGGTGCAGTGATGGTCAGAATGAAACAAGTGAAACAAGAGAGCGATGAATGTTTTCAAACAGAGAAAAGGAGAAGGTGAGAATGACGAATGCTAGACTGGAAAAGAGACGGCTGACAAGAGGGAAGAATGTGAGAATCATGGAGTACATGAAAATCAGACATCGTCAAAGTGATTTTTAATGATGAATGGAATGAGAAAGGAACCAGAGAATAACGAATGCTGGACGTGATCAGAAAAGAAAAAACGAGAGAATGACGAATGACAAACGAAAGTAGAGAAGACAAAATGGGCATGGTGAATGACAAACGTGATGAAGAGGATGACGATGGACATGGTGAATGATGAACGTAATGAAGAGGATGACGATGGACATGGTGAATGACGAATTTGATGAAGAAGATAACGCGAAAATGATGAATGCTGGCTAGAGGAAAACATAAAAATGATGAATGTTGGACTTGTAAGTTGTGAATGATGAATGTTGGACTTGTAAGTTGTGAATGATGAATGTTGGACTTGGTAAGTTGTGAATGATGAAAGTTGGCCTTGGGGGTAAGTTGTGAATGATGAATGTTGGACTGGGGGGAAAGTTGTGAATGATGAATGTTGGACTTGGGGGAAAGTTGTGAATGATGAATGTTGGACTTGGGGGGAAGTTGTGAATGATGAATGTTGGACTGGGGGGGGGGGGGGGGGGGGGGGAGTTGTGAATGATAAAGGTTGGGACTTGCGGGAAAGCTGTAAATGATGAATGTTGGACTTGGGGAAAGTTGCTAATGATGAATGTTGTCACTTGGGGGAAAGTTGTGAATGATGAATGTTGGACATGGGGGAAAGTTGCTAATGATGAATGTTGGACATGGGGGAAGTTGTGAATGATGAATGTTGGACTTGGGGGAAAGCTGTAAATGATGAATGTTGGACATGGAGAAAAAGTTGTGAATGATGAATGTTGGACATGGAGAAAAGTTGTGAATGATGAATGTTGGACATGGAGAAAAGTTGTGAATGATGAATGTTGGACTTGGGGGCAACTTGGGAATGATGAATGTTGAACAGGGAAGAGGAGGACGTGAGAATGAATAATGGTGGACTGAGGGAAACACATTAAGAATAATGAAATGTGGACTGCAGCAATAGGTGAGAACGATGGATGGCTGGGCGTAAAAAACACGTGTGTGTGTGTGTGTGTGTGTGTGTGTGGTGTGTGTGTGTGTGTGTGTGTGTGTGTGCGTGCGTGCGTGCGTGCGTGCGTGCATGTGTGTGTGTGTGTGTGTGTGTGTGTGTGTGTGTGTGTGTGTGTGTGAGTGAGTGAATGAGTGTGAGTGTGCGCGTGTGTGTGTGTGTGTGTGCGTGAGTGCGTGAGTGCGTGCGTGCGCGCGCGCGCGCGTGCGTGCGCGTGTGTATGTGTGCGTGAGTGCGTGCGTGTGCGTGCGTGCGTGCGTGCGTGCGTGCGTGCGTGCGTGTGTGTGTGTGTGTGTGTGTGTGTGTGTGAAGCGAGGGAGGATGGGAGATTGAAAATGGTAAAAATTGGACTGCAGCAATAGGTGAGAAGGATGAATGATAGAGTGATATGAAACGTGCGCGCGCGCGCGCGCGCGCGCGCGCGCGTGTGTGTGTGTGTGTGTGTGTGTGTGTGTGTGTGTGTGTGTGTGTGTGTGTGTGTGTGTGTGTGAAGCGAGGGAGGATGAGAGATCGAAAATGATAAATATTGGACTGGGGGGGGGGGGGGGGATAATGATCAAAGTTGAACTGGGAAAAAAACGAGAAATGTTTGAACTGGGAGAAAAAAGCAAGAATACTGAGTGTTGGACTGGGGGGGGGGGGGGTGGGGCTGGGGGGCGGAGAAGGGGTGTGGGAAGATGCGAGAATGATGACCGCTGGACGGGAGGGGAGGAGAAGAACGCTGGGAAGCTGAACAACTGATGGAAGAACAAGATGAAAAGAAAAGCACATGAGAATGCTAACTGAGAGACGGAACGGTGACTGGAAAACCTGAGAAGAATGAACGATGGACAAGTGACAGAACAGGAGAACAAATATCAAAACATGCGAGGAGAAGACAACGTGAAACTGATGAATGATACTCTGGAGAAGAAAAGGAGTTTTAGGCACGAATGATGGCTGGGAGAAGATTATGAAAATGATAAATGACGGGCGGGATAGGAAGGGAAGGAAAGATCTGAGATGAATGTGATACGTCCAGGCTACTGTTCAATACCACCGAAGGAAAAGTAAAGTGGTTACAATAGAAATGGCTGTATCATAAGTTCGTAGCACTGCAGAAGAATAGTCAGCAGTGTGTGAAATCGCTGTTTGTTGGAGAGAAGAACGAACATGGAGGGAAGGGGTGATTACAGGACTCAAATGTTGGAGGTATGGTGGGGAAAAAAAAATAACATAAGAGAATGGGGAATATGGAGACACAACTAATGTATAACAAGGGGTATGGGCGGCAATGGAAGAACTTAACAATAAATGGGGGGTGGAAAAACTGAAGGGCTTCAGGCTCAAATCCGTGAAATAGTGAAATAAGAAAACTGCGATGGAAAAGAGAAAAAAAGAAACTGCCACTAGACGGAGATGGAAACATATCCATACAGCATGTCCACAACATGTTTATACGGTAATGTGAAGGGTCTGTGGAGAACATCAGAGGTAGCTTGAAAGCTGCGGAGAGAAGGTGCAGAGAAAACAAGACTGAAAAGTACAACATCCCGGTGTAAAAGAATGCATGCGAGAAGCACAGAAAGGGAAGTAACACATGTGACGTGCATCAGAAAACCCTGCGTGGGTGGGAATTGGGCAGAAGTGGAATGTCTATAGTTTAAGCGATGTCACTCTGGGTTGATGTATTGCCTACAGTTTAGCGATGTCATTCTCAGTTGATGTATTTTTTATAGTTTAAGCGATGTCACTCTCAGTTGATGCATTTTTTGTCTATAGTTTAAGCGATGTCACTCTCAGTTGATGTATCTTTGTCTATAGTTAAGCGGTGTCACTCTCAGTTGATGTATTTTTGTCTATAGTTTAAGCGATGTCACTCTCAGTTGATGTATCTTTGTCTATAGTTTAAGCGGTGTCACTCTCAGTTGATGTATTTTTTGTCTATAGTTTTAAGCGGTGTCACACTCAGTTGATGTATTTTGATGTCTATAGTTTAAGCGGTGTCACTATAAGTTGATGCATTTTGATGTCTATAGTTTAAGCGGGTGTCACTCTCTCAGTTGATGTATTTTGATGTCTATAGTTTAAGCGGTGTCACACTCAGTTGATGTATTTGATGTCTATAGTTTAAGCGGTGTCACTCTCAGCTGATGTATTTCTATGTCTATAGTTTAAGCGTGTGTCACTCCCAGTTGATGTACTTTTATGTCTATAGTTTAAGCGGTGTCATCCAAGTTGATACATTTTGAGTGGGTCAGACGTAAAACATATGAGGGCCGTAAGTATTTATTTAAAAAAAAAAAAAGGGGGGGGGGGGGGGGGGGGGGGGGAATGGGGGAAAATACAGTTGATATCGAGTCGCCAGACTGTGACCCGAAAACGCGCATGGATCAAAACAATACAGAAAGGTCAATTGTCTTTATATAACGTGATTCAGCATGGCTGTTTCAGGGACCGCGCCCCCACTCTTTCGCGTCAATACCCACACCCTCATCAATACCCACACCCTCATCAATACAATACCACACCCTCATCAATACCCACACCCTCATACCCAACCCTCATCAATACCCCACCCACCCATTAATAGTAAGCTCGGGGTGAAGCACCCAGGCCGTTGTAAGACGAGTTCCCGTACGCCTGGGGCTGCATGTATTGATCTTCTGACGGAATTGGTGCTGTATTGCATTGCATAACACTCTACCACCACCCCCTCCCCTCCGTCCCCACCCCACCGACCGGCTTTCCAGTTCCAGTTATCCCCTGCCCTCCTACTACCTTGGGGAGTATGGATGCTGAATCTGAATATGACCTCACGCTGAATCTGAATGTGACCTCACACTGAATCTGATGTGACCTCACGCTGAATCTGAATATGACTTCACACTAAATCTGGCTCGGGTGTCACTTCTCTGCACACGGTCTACCCGGAATCAGCTTTAATGTTAGTTTGACGGATGCGCAAGAAATTTCAGCAACGAAATATTGTTGGCTACTACCAGCTGCATAACGAAAGAAATCGCAGCAATGCAAAACTGTTGAATACTCTGAGCGATGTCGCAAGCGAAGTGTTTCAAGGAACGGCAAAGAGATAACAATAACAGCGAACATTACAAAGCCTGGAGAACTCGGAATCAAAGGCTAACTCAACCAGGTGCAGAACTTGGTCACTGAAAAAAAAAAGAGCATAAAACGCACTCTGTTGACCACCCAGACAGGACACGGCGACTCAGGGGGCATTTATACAGCCACCTGTCGTTGACCTACGGTACGGGGAGCTAAACGAAGTTAATAACCCTTCAGCAAAAATGTCACGCAAGAAGTGAACATAGCACTTGGAACATGGAACGGAGAAAACGTAAGACAGTGTGCGTGCGTACGTGCGCGCGCACGCGCGCGCTCGCGCACGTGTGTGTGTGTGAAACATCACTGAACCTTGGGTGTCTCGACACAAACGAAGGAAGGTTTTGTCAGACCGTGCTTGTCCGTCCGGATATGTGGCGCAAAACAACAAGTTTGGCATACTGCTCCACAATCACCGTGCGAAGAATATAAGTGCTTTGATAAAAACAAGCATTCAAAGCTGAAAGCATTATCAGCAGCAAAATGGAACTGGCAGTATCAGAGATGGGCACAGACAATGTCTGTTTCGGTACAGCTGAGCAGACCACACAGAGCATTTCCAGGGCTGTCAACACGCTTTAAAAACCGCAAGCAAAACAAACAAGCACACCACAAGCAAACAAACAAACAACAAAGCTAGGAAGTCACATCCGTCAAGGGAAAAGTAGGAATTACCTACAGTTTACATGCACACCTAGGATTTACCTACGGTTTACATGTACACCTAGGATTCACCTACAGTTTACATGTGCACTTAGGATTTACCTACAGTTTACATGTACACCTATTCGAAACATCAATTTCCAGGATTTACCTACAGTTTACAAGTACGCCTAGGATTTACCTACAGTTTACATGTACACCTATTCAAAACATCGATTTCCAAGCTGCAGTCTTTCACTTGAATAAACAAAGCCATGTACAGAGCACCAACCACTCTGATCGCTGCAACCAGATTTTTTCTTTGAAAACCGATAAAAAAAAAATGTTTGCGAACATTCCAGTGTTAAAGAGAGACATCAAAATGCCCAATCTGTGAACACCACCACAGAACGGGCAGCCGGCGCCTGTTGCATTGGACAAACTCCCACTGTCTAGTCACATTACAATGAAGAACGTGCATCTCACAACGTTTATGAAGAAAGGAAGATGCTTTCCAGACCACAGGGAGGTGAGCAGACCACAAATACAAAAAATGTGGTTTCAACAGTGCAGAGGATTAAAAAAAAAAACCTCAAAATAAGAAAGAAAACAAAGTCAAGGAGAGAGAAATACAAGCACCTGATTTCTGGAAGACATGAGCACATTTCACACTGAAAGATCCTCACCTCCCCCCTCTCTCACCCGCATTCCACTAGGGCAAATTAAAAAAAAAAGTATGCAGAGTGTTTAAAACGTATATTAAAGAATTGGCCAAAGAGCCAGAACAAGGATAGTGCAGAAACGGAGCCCACAACAAGAAGTAAACAAGTGAATAGATAAAAACAGCGAAAGTAAAAGAAAATGACGACTACAATATCACATAAGGCTAGAACACAATTTATACTGAAAATGCCCTACCCCACCCACAACCCTAACCCCTTTTTTGATATGCTATTTTATCCATCGACTGAGCAAACGGTTAGAAAGCACGTGCTGAGGATGAAGGGCGGTCGCCCGATGTTCGATCAGATGTAAAACACACGGTTGTAGGATCGCGGGGGACGTGGCTCTCGTAGTCTGACACGCAATGATGATGAAGAATGTTTGACCGTGCGACCTGCACTATGCACACTTTTACACCTTGACAGAAACTTTCCAATCGTATGCGATCTTTAGCTATTAGATTCCATTTACCCAGACTTTCTCCCCAGTCATTCTCCATTCCACCTTCAACACCCTCATCATCCCTTTGTGACAGATTCCAACAAAACAACTCCCCTTGACAGACGACCCCCGAACCCCAGCACCAAAGATCACCCCACCGGCCGATCAAACGGCAGTTCCGCCGACCCACCCTCTCCAGGCTCTTGGTTCCCCCCTCCAATCGGGACCAGCACACGGTGCCAGCTCTCCAAGGGTCTAGAAGTCCCGTGTCCCCACCTGGGCTTCGATGGTCATCTGACCAACTCTCGTGCTCCCAGCAGTTCCATGATGCTATCTTTTTATGTTATCATGTTATAACTTTAGCTTTGTCCACGTAACAGAGCATTCACGAGTCATTAGGCGTATTTAATACCATTTGACTGCGCCATTGGCCTTGTTAGCTGTGGAGTTTTTTTTTAATCCTTAATTCAAAAATCAATCAACTTTTTTATAGTCCACATAACACGGCATTTACGAGTCATTAGGCGTATTTAATACCATTTGACTGCGCCATTGGCCTTGTTAGCTGTGGAGTTTTTTTTTTTTTATTATCCTTAATCAAAAATCAATCAACTTTTTTTTATAGTCCACATAACACGGCATTCACGAGTCATTAGGCGTATTTAATACCATTTGACTGCGCCATTGGCCCTGTTAGGCATAGAGTCCACCCCACCCCACCCCCTTTGTTCGCTGACAATGTCAACTTTTGTTTTAGTCCACCTAACAGAGCATTCACGAGTCATTTGGCGTATTTAATACCATCTGACTGCGCCATGGGCCCTGTTAGCTGTGGAGTTATATTTCCCTGTATTCGATGGTCTAACTTTTCATAGACCACGCAACAGGGCATTAACGAGTCATTAGGCGTATTTAATACCATCTGACTGCGCCATGGGCCCTGTTAGCTGTGGAGTTATATTTCCCTGTATTCGATGGTCTAACTTTTCATAGACCACGCAGCAGGGCATTAACGAGTCATTAGGCGTATTTAATACCATCTGACTGCGCCATTGGCCCTGTTGGCTGTGGGGTATTCATTTGCTTTTTTATCACCTGTAGCCTAAGACGGTCGTTGGTGGGTGGACGGACACAATTGTCTACAGCCAAGGAGATGGCACCCTGTGCTGACCCAGTCTTAAGTCGAAAAAGTGGGGGGGGGGGGGGGGGGGGGAGACATTTAGGAAGGAGGGTGCTTGGAACCACCGTTTGATGACGTTGGGGGTGATCCCGGTGCTCGAGGGTTCGGGCAGACGTCCATCAGAAGGTTGGAACTTGTCTCAAAGGGCAGGAAGTCGGGTTTGAAGACGGATCTTGAGAATGAGTGAGGAAAAGGCCTGAAATAGAATCTCTCTCTCTCTCTCTCTCTCTCTCTCTCTCTCTCTCTCTCTCTCTCTCTCTCTGTCCGTTAGTCTCTCTGTCTGTCTCTGTCTGTCTGTCTGTCTGTCTCTCTCTCTCTCTCTCTCTCTCTCTCTCTCTCTCTCTCTCTCTGTCCGTCTGTAGCGGTATGTTTGCCCTTCACCCTCTCTCTCTCTCTCTCTCTCTCTCTCTCTCTCTCTCTCTCTCTCTCTCTCTCCATCTGTCGCTTTCAGTCGGTCAGTTAATCCGTCTGTCCCCCCCCCCCCCCTCTCTTGCACTCTGTGTGCGTGTGTGTGTGTGTGTGTGTGTGTGTGTGTGTGTGTGTGTGTGTGTGTGTGTGTGTGTGCGTATGCGTGTGTGTGCATGCGCTTATGTGTGTTTGTGTGCATGTGTGCGGATGGGAGCAAGCAAGCGCATGCGCGCGCATTTGTGTGTGCATGTTGTGCGTGCGTGCGTGCGTGCGTGCGTGCGTGCGTGTGTGTGTAAACGATCACGAGTCACCTATCTGATTAAAGCGATTGCTTTTAATAGAACTCTTTCAAAATACCTCAGTTTTCAAAGTTAGAGCAGTCTTTCTGCATTCGGGGCCATGGCCTTTAAAGGTAATCAAGGAAATGGAAGGTGATCAATTTCTCTGTTTTTGAGCTGAACCTGACACTAAACATGAGGTCCGTCACTGTCGTTTAAACCGAGGAAATGTTCAGTGTGGTCGTCTGCGTATTTGGTTATTCACTTACTGTGAGCTAGCTGAAAAATATCTTAAGCAGTAATGGGAAGATGGTGTGTGTGCTTTTTTTAGTATCTTCGGATCAAGTCACAAGACTTGTTGTTTTGTTCCTGGTCTCCTGACCTCTCTCTCCTCAGGTTATTCCTCACTGACTGCATTGACACGTAAGAGTGTTCACAGCAGCAGAATATTCCTGACCTAAATGTTCTATTATAGTGCTGAAAAACGTTACAATTCTCAACACCTCATTTGAAATGCCATTTCTTACCACCTTTACTCTAACTTGTCAGAAGGTATCACTATTTCATTCAACTGAACTCGTTTAAAATGACATTCACATGAACCAAGTTGAAGCTTGCAGGAATAAAGGCCAGGTCTCTCCGACCTCGTTTTAAATCTTATTACGTATTAATCACACGGAAACGTGTCAACAATGTAGTCACTATTTGATACTCTTGACCTTATCTGAAATGGCCTTTTCTACCAAACTGTCAAGGCTGCAACAATAAATAAAACGTTGCCTTAGGCTTGCACAGGACAACCAGTGAAAAAGCAACATGTATGTGCAAGAACAGAGTCACACATCTGATTTTACTGACCTCCCTTCAAACCTTACTTCATGTGAACCATATCACAGTCAGAACTGAATTCGATACTCTTAAAATGAATAGGTTCAAGTTAATCGTGAAATCGACCTAATATTTCGTGGAATGCAAAGCGCTTGCTTAGTTTGTTTACACTGCTGAATAACTCATTCCAAACCCCATACCTGTTCTACGTTTTGTGAAAAAGAGAAATAAAGAAGCAGACTAAACTTGTTTCCCAACTAGTGCGGTTTTCTTAACAAGAGGATAAGGGCAGAAGAAGGAGAGAGAGCGGGGAGGGGGGGGAGGAGGAGGATAAAGGCAGGAGAGAGTGGGGAGAGGGAGGGGGGTAAAAGGAAGATAAGGGGAAAGCAGAAGAAGGAGAGAGGAGAGCGGGGAGGGGGGGGGAGGAGGATAAAGGCAGAAGGAGAGAGTGGGGAGAGGGAGGGGGGTTAAAAGGAAGATAAGGGCAGAAGAGAAAGAGAGAGGGGGGAGGGGGGGGGGGGGGGAGGAGGATAAAGGCAGAAGGAGAGAGTGGGGGAGAGGGAGGGGGGGGTGGTAAAAGGAAGATAAGGGCAGAAGAAGGAGAGAGAGGGGGGGGGGGGGGAGAGGAGGATAAAGGCAGAAGGAGAGAGTGGGGAGAGGGAGGGGGGTAAAAGGAGATAAGGGGCAGAAGAAGGAGAGAGCGGGGGGGGGGGGGGGGAGGAGGATAAAGGCAGAAGGAGAGAGTGGGGAGAGGGAGGGGGGGGTAAAAGGAAGATAAGGGCAGAAGAAGGAGAGAGAGCGGGGGGGGGGGGGAGGAGGATAAAGGCAGAAGGAGAGAGTGGGGAGAGGGAGGGGGGGGTAAAAGGAAGATAAGGGCAGAAGAAGGAGAGAGAGGGGGGGGGGGGGGGGGGGGGTAGGGAAACGGGAAGAGGATCGGTTAATAAATAAAATGAAAAAAAAAAAAAAAAAAAAAAAGAAAGAAAGAAAAAAAAAGAAAAAAAAAAAAAAAACGGATTTCATCGTGAACCATAGCACTGAGTGACATGTGAACAAAAAGAAAAAAAAAAAAAAAAAAAAAAAAAAAAAACGTTGACCGTGGGCTTTACGCCTGAAAGAAGGAAGTCTGTACATGTGGATGCCAGACAGACAAACGTTGGCCATATGGTATCTGGCCTAAAAGAAGGGAGTCTGTAGATATGGACGTCAGAAGCAGAACGAAGATGAAGAGGTGTGGACGGACTGAACGGTTCAGAGTGACACGCTGGAGCCTGGTCAACAAGCGACTTCATCGACAGGCGAGACAGGAAAATATCCTGTGTTCAACGCGAGACCGGCGATGGGCAAACGAGAGAGACAGGCGCCACAGAGGCATGGTAAGAGGTTCCGAAAACACGTCCGGCAGCACTGTTCTCGATTTCAATTGAAGCTAGATCCCCAGGACTAGGAAAGGTTTTCCGTTATCTGGCGTACGACTGACAAAGGAGCTGATAAACATAAAGACACGTTCTTCATTAAGACCGGAAAGGAAGGAACTGATTCTTCTGCACTCGACGTGGAAGGTGCAAGGGAAGAGAGGTGATGAAATGAGAGCCTCGTCAATCAATGCACCCAGAGAGCTCATCCATTGAGACAATCTGATTGTTGTTGACATGCTAAAGAAGGAACCGACCCATGAAAGGAAAAGGAAGAAAGAAAGAGAGGGTGAAAAGGGGGGAAGAGAAGAGCAGGGGGGGGGGGGGGGGGGGCAGTTCTAAAACCGATGCTGGAGACAGGCAGAAAAAAAAAATTATGGCCGTTATAAGGCGCTGCTATGTCATGGGGCAGGGTGCTAACACGGCGATCGTTTCATGGGTTATAAGGCGCTGCTATGTCATGGGGCAGGGTGCTAACACGGCGATCGTTTCATGCCGCTATAAGGCGCTGCTGCTATGTCATGGGGCAAGGCGCTAACACGGCGATCGTTTCATGCCATTATAAGGCGCTGCTATGTCATGGGGCAAGGCGCTAACGAAGCGATCGTTTGATGCCGTTATAAGGCGCTGCTATGTCATGGGGCAAGGCGCTAACACGGCGATCGTTTCATGCCGTTAAGGCGCTGCTATGTCATGGGGCAAGGCGCTAACACGGCGATCGTTTCATGCCGTTATAAGGCGCTGCTATGTCATGGGGCAAGGCGCTAACACGGCGATCGTTTCATGCCGTTATAAGGCGCTGCTATGTCATGGGGCAAGGCGCTAACGAAGCGATCGTTTCATGCCGTTATAAGGCGCTGCTGTGTCATGGGGCAAGGCGCTAACGAAGCGATCGTTTCATGCCAGCTCCTGAAGTGCATTTTATCCGATCCTGCATCGCAAGTATAGTACGGTCAAACGAGAAGAGAAAAAAACACATGGTTTAACAGTTACTTGTTTTTAGTGCAAAAAGGAGACGGGGGGGAGGGGGGGGGGGGGGGGGGGGAGCGAGGGGGAGGGTACAACAAAGAGAAGAAAAACATAAAGTTCCACTTCGAGGCCTGGCAAATTAAATACAACTTGTATCAGCCAAACAAAAATGAGTATGCATGAAATCTGTCCAAAATGATAGCGCATGGGCAGGGATGAGAGAGAGGCATCCCCGCTGTGTATCCCCTAGTGCCCCCACTCCACTGCCAAGTTTTAGCATGAACAAGTTTTCCACTTACAATATTTATTCAGTTATTTCCATATACAACGACTGTCACGACTTATGACCCTAGTGATCGAAATGAGTAATAATTCATTAACTGATAGACAGAAAAGAATCAACGCAGGCATAGAATATGGAAAGCAGACTGGAAAAACTAGAAGCAAGGCCGCTGTCCAACCACCCAAACTCAAAAACAAAGGGACAGAAAAAGCAGTCAGACCAATATTGAATCATCATGTTCACTTATGGCAAGATCCAATGGCTTATGCACTCATCATGGCTTGGTTTTTGTACTCCCGATTCTTATAGAACAGGGAGTACTTTATAATGAGAACAAAGAAATGCTGTTTGTGTGTCCGTCCGTGGTCAAAATGCATTCCACTTGCTCCAGACAAAAACATTGGCCGATCTTTCTGAGAATTTGTAGGTATGTTCATTATGGGTCACGAATGATGCCCGGTGTTTTTTGTGTTACCGTTATAGCCGTTACTAACGGCTATAACGGCCCATAAACTGTTTTTCTTCTTTATGGAATATCTCATAAAGTACTTGGCCGGCCTTTCTGCAAATTTGTAGGTATGTACATTATGGGTCACGGATGATGCCGGTGTTTACCAGAATGGCCGTTACTAACGGCTATAACGGCCCAAAACGGTTTTTCCTCTTTATGGAATATCTCACGCGTATTCAAGATAAACTGGGAGTAAGTTTGTATGCTTTGCATCTTGTTTATGTCTTAAAATGCCAATCGTCCAGCTTGTATGACATGCACTGGCTTACCTGACTATACGTACGTATGCCATCCCCCCTTCCTCTCTCTCTCTCTCTCTCTCTCTCTCTCTCTCTCTCTCTCTCTGTCTGTGTGTGTGTGTGTGTGTGTGTGTGTGTGTGTGTGTGTGTGTGTGTGTGTGCGTGTTTGCGTGTGCGCGCTGACATAACTTTTTGTCCTCTGCGCGGTGACAGCGCTAAATTGGCTCTAGGTGGTCGGCTGACTACCACAAAATGACAGTGACTGAGTCATCATCACAGGCAGCTGATCTGGGGGTATTTCTCTAGGTCTTCCAAGGTTCTAAGCTGACGGGCAAAAGAGATCCTACAGCAGAGAGGACTTGTTGTTGGTGTTGGTGCCAGGTGTGTAAAAATAGTTTACACCGTTCCGTAAGTAATATAATGCCAGGCATGCACCGGGTTCCTACACGTTTAGATGAAATTAACAGTTGTAGGCGTGCATTGGGCATCTACACTTTACGGCAAAGTTGACGCCGTGTCAGGCATGTATTGAATATCCTACACTTCACGGCGAAAGTAACGTATCGTCAGGCGTGCATCTGGTGTTCAACACCTCCCCGAGAACGTAACAATGGCAGGCGTGCAGCGAGTATACTACATCTCACAGAGAAAGTAGCAGTGCCATCCGTGCACTGGGTATACTACATCTTACAGTAACAATGGCATTTGTGCACTGGGTCACCTACATCTTACAGCAACAATGGCATTTGTGCACTGGGTATCCTACACCTTGTGGGGCAAGTCTCAGTGCCAGGTGTCGACCGGGTATCCTACACCTTACGACCAAACGAAAGTAACACGATGCCACATGCGCAAGGATATTCTGCACATCACGGATTTAACAGCATGTTGCAAGGAGTGCATGGGTATGCTACATCTTACAGTGAAAGTATCATGGGTACCACCTTACAGTCTTTACAGAGAAAGAAGCGTGGAGAGAGGTGTGCCTGGATAGTGTACATGTTACGCAGAAAGTAACTTGTCACCAGATGTTCACGTTTAGCCCGCACCTTAACGCGTAACATGGTACTAAATGTGAACGGATATCCTGCATGGTGCCAGACATGAATGCAGCCTACACCTTACGGGGTAACATGCTGCCATATGTGAACGGATAGCCCACATACAAAGTAACATGGTGGCAGATATGAACGGATAACCTACACTGAAAATAACAGAGTACCAATTATAACCGGATATCCTACACAAAAAATAGCAAGGTGCGAGTTATGAACGGATATCCTACACCAAAAGTAGCATGGTGTGGTTGTGGTTGACCCAGCAGTGACGCACCGCGTTAGCAGTTTGAGGTTCCGACTGACACAGCAATGGTCATTTCCCCTGCCCATTTTAATGCGCTGTTGCTGTCCTCCTCAGAAAGGACAGAACAATGAGGACATCATGAGAAAGGAAAGGTGGATGTAGACATCATGAGAAAGGAAAGGTGGATGTAGACATCATGAGAAAGGAAAGGTGGATGTAGACATCATGAGAAAGGAAAGGTGGATGTAGACATCACGAGAAAGGAAAGGTGGATGTAGACATCACGAGAAATAAAGGTAGATGTAGACATCATGAGAAAGGAAAGGTGGATGTAGACATCATGAGGATGAGGAAAGAGTGGACGTAGACATCATGAGAAAGGAAAGATGGATGTAGACATCACGAGAAAGGAAAGGTGGATGTAGACATCATGAGAAAGGAAAGGTGGATGTAGACATCACAAGAAAGGAAAGGTGGATGTAGACATCATGAGAAAGGAAAGGTGGATGTAGACATCATGAGAAAGGAAAGATGAATGCAGTAGACATGAGAAAAGGAAAGGTGGATGTAGACATCACAAGAAAGGAAAGGTGGATGTAGACATCACAAGAAAGGAAAGGTGGATGTAGACATCATGAGAAAGGAAAGGTAGATGCAGTAGACATGAGAAAGGAAAGGTGGATGTAGACATCACGAGAAAGGAAAGGTGGATGTAGACATCACGAGAAAGGAAAGGTGGATGTAGACATCATTAGAAAGGGAAATCTAGATGTTACATCATGAGAAAGGAAAGGTATATGTAGACATCATGAGAAAGGAAAGGTGGATGTAGACATAACGAGAAAGGAAAGATGAATGTAGACATCATGAGGAAGGAAAAGGTGGATGTAGACATCACGAGAAAGGAAAGGTGGATGTAGACATCATGAGAAAGGAGAGGTAGATGTAGACATCATGAGGAACGAAAGATGGATGTAGACATCATAGAGAAGGAAAGGTGGATGTAGACATCATAAGAAAAGAAAGGTGGATGTAGACATCATGAGAAAGGAGAGGTAGATGTAGACATCTTTATGACAGGAGTACAGATGAGGACAAGGTGGATGTAGACATCATGAGGAAGGAAAGGTTGATGTAGACATCACGAGAAAGGAAAGATGCATGAGGATATTGTGAAAGGGTAAAATGGATGACTATATCATGACAGATATGAAACATAACTGATGATGTCATGACGAGGGAAATCTAAGGTTACCATGAGATAGGAAAGGTATACTTCGACACAGCTAGGACAATGCGATAGATCAGGACATTGGTAGTAAAGGAAGATGAAGAAAACATCAAGAACATCAGGATAGAAGATAAAAAAAAAACTTCATCTGAAAGGAAAAATATGAATAGCATACTTGGCAGATTATAGAAGATAGATAGTAAATAAATCGAGAGAAAAAATCAAAAAGGTGGTTACGGGTTTATGATTAAAGCAGACCGGATGAGGACATCCTAAGAAAATGCTTATAAACTGAAGCAGTACGGATGAGGACATTGTGAGAAAATAATTTGAAAGACTTAAGGAGAACAGATGAGGACATTGTGAGAAAATGCTTAATGACTCAAGGAGTACAGATATGAGACATTGTGGGAAAATACTTAATGATTTAAGGAGAAGAGATGAGGACACTGTGAGAATACATAACGAGTTAAGAAGATCGGATGAGGACATAATGCGAAAAATACTTAATCACTAAAGTAGTACGGATGATGACATTGTGATAACATACTTTATCACTAAAGCAGAAACTGGACGAGGACATTGCGATAACATACTTTATAATAAAGCAGGACACATACTTTATGACTTAAACAGTACGAATGAGGACACTGTGGAAAAATCAAAATGTGTGACAGTATGCTATAGTAGGAAAGACGGATGAGGATATCAAAAGTCCTGACATCAAGGGATCAACGGAGACAAAAAGGTAGCTGAGACTATGGTGAGAAAGCTACGATGGGTGGCGAGAGAACTATACGATGAAGGAAAGATCAACAGTAGAGAGAATGAAAAAAAATGACAAAAAAAAAACCAGGAATGGTGGAAAGGGCCATTATGATAACAGAGAAAAAGCATACAAGTTCTCACGAGAAAAGAAAATAGAGTGAGGCTCCGGGAAACAAACATGGGCGAGGTCCATGATACGAAAGCAAAAATGGGTGAGGTTATAATGATGGAAAGGAAAGATGGGCGAGGTTGTAATGAGAAAGGAAAAATGGCTGAGGTTATAATGAGAAAAGGAAAGATGAATGAGGACATCGTGAGAAAGGAAGATGGATGAGGAGGACATCGTGAGAAAATGAGAACAAAAGATGGGTGGGCTATATCGATGAGGAGAAAGAGAAAAAAATGGATGAGGGTATAATGAGAAAGGAAAGATGGATGAGGACATCGTGAGAAAGGAAAGATGGATGAGGACATCATGAGAAAGGAAAGATGGATGAGGACATCGTGAGAAAGAAAAGATGGATGAGGACATCGTGAGAAAAGGAAAGAATGGATGAGGACATCGTGAGAAAGGAAAGATGGATGAGGACATCGTGAGAAAGGAAAACTGGATGAGGACATCGTGAGAAAGGAAAGATGGATGGATGAGGACATCGTGAGAAAGGAAAGATGGATGAGGACATCGTGAGAAAGGAAAGATGGATGAGGACATCGTGAAAGAAAGGATGAAAGATGGATGAGGACATGGATGAGGACATCGTGAGAAAGGAAAGATGGATGAGGACATCGTGAGAAAGAAAACTGGATGAGGACATCGTGAGAAAGAAAGATGGATGAGGACATCGTGAGAAAGGAAAACTGGATGAGGACATCGTGAGAAAGGAAAGATGGATGAGGACATCGTGAGAAAAGAAACTGGATGAGGACATCGTGAGAAAGGAAAACTGGATGAGGATATCGTGAGAAAGGAAAACTGGATGAGGACATCGTGAATCATAAATGAAAAAAACGGGTGATACTATGAGAAAGGAAAGAATAACAACATTATCACAGAGGAAGGATGAATGAAGGCTGCAGGAGAAAGGATACATGGCTGGAGGTGGGTTTTTCATTTGCTTTTTTTTTCTTTTTTTTTTTGTTGTTTTTTGTTTGTTTGTTTGTTTGGGGATGGATGAGTAAAATAAAGAGAGGAAAAGTGGAAAAGTGGAGTACATTCTAGAAATATAGAGGGACAATCACGAGAACAAATGGGCGGAGGAAAACGGTGACAAAGACGAAGGCTGTGGAAAAACAAATCATGACCCAAAAAACTATAGGTGAAAACATGCTGAGGAAGGAAAACACAGGAGGGCAAGTTACAAAAGAAAGGGGTATATGAGAACACCACGTGTATGAAAAGCTATGTTGTTGAGATCATGACTGGGAAGGAGAGAACGGATGGCACATGGTGAGCAACGAAAGGACAGATACCAGATGGTGAGGAAACAGGGCAAATGAGGGCGCCACAGGTTACAAACCTAGGAAAGACTGAATGGCATGAGAAAGAACACGAGGGACGAAGACATGGTGAGAAAACGAAGGATGGGAACATGATAGGCACGGACAATGAGGACAACGTGAGAAAGGCCAGTGATGACATTTTCAGAAAATAAAGGACGAAGGTCGGAAAGGAAAGAAGGAATGAAGGGGATGATATTCCTTCATATCCCCTGCTCTTTACAGTAAAGAGCTTCGTGACGGCAAAGACCCATGGTGGTGTGTAATTATGCAGTAAAGATTGACAACGTTTTTGAATGCCACGGGAGCATACAAAGCCCTGAGAATTCAATACAACAGCTTTAACAAGCAACAGGTAGAAACTCTTCTACAGATGAAGATGGTACAAAACAAAATCTTCCCTACGTGCATTTTCTTCTCTTTCCAAATTCTTCATTTCATTGTCCTTCCTTCGAAGACAGAAAGTCAGACAGAGGGGGGGAGATGTGGAAATCTTGTCCAAAGGGATCGCACCAAAAAAGCAAACAGGACATATTCCGTATTACATTAAAGGACGAATGAACACACTATCCACGTGACTGGTTATCAAAATGCTCGACAGACAGATCGACTGATTTTTCTTTCAGCATATCTGCTGTCTATAATCTTATTGGTTAGTTGTTATACGATTGATAAGTAGATTTCCCCAAACCAAGGAGAGAACCGAGTAATGATCTTGTGCTGATATCGGCTAAGCAAACTCCCAGGACTCGCTGTCGACAGTACGCAAGTGCGTGCATACCCCCCCCCCCCCCCCACACACACACACACACACACACGCACACACATACCCGCTAATTCAAGTCACACACAACAACACAACAGGTCACAAAACAGCAAACAAACGCACATGAACATATACGTGCGCGCAAACACACACACCACACACACACACACACACACACACAGAATAATAATAACCTACCTTTGCGCGTCTGCTTGGAAGTACAGAGCAGCCGTTTTCACCGACTGGTTGAGCTGCTACCCATGCAAGTTTAACAAAGTTACTTGTCCGCAAAGCAGGAAACCAGACGTGGGTGAATGCAGGAAATGGTCATCAATGTCGCCACAATACGTAGCCTAACTTCTTCGAAGACCACTGACGATAGATCCATTTGGTTTCTTTTATGTCGAGGTGTTGGTGATTCTTCTCCATGTTGTTCCCACCCCGCTCTGTGCGCATCCCCAGTGTGCGCGGACTGGCTGCGCATACAGCAGGCAGGACGATTAACGCACGTGCAGCACGGACAACAAGACGTTTCAACTGCACTGCTTTGTTGTCGATGCACAAGAATAAGTTCGCACGCGCACATGTGTGTGTGTGTGTGTGTGTGTGTGTGTGTGTTGAGTTTAGGATAGTGGTGATAAGTATACTAGTGAATGCACTTAATATAAAGTGAGTGATAAGAATAGTAAACAAGAATATCATTAATACCATGAAGCATATACCATTCTATGATCACAACTATGACCATTGTTTAACAGCAAAATACGTTGGCAAAAAAAAACCCTTCTTTCTTTGCTTACCTTTGATATGCTGCATATTTATCGAATTTATACGCCAACACACTGCAATCAATCGCTTTTAATTATTAAATTTGAATGCCATGCCAGTATTCATCGGTCATTTGCATTTTGAATTAGAGGCAGTAAAGAAAGATAAAAGGGGGAAACAAAAAAAAAACCACCTGAGATCATTGATGCGTGCCCAAGAAAAAGATAAGGTGAATACGAGGTTCAGGTAGCACCCTAAAATGTGTGACTCATGTTTTCCGGTTCACGTTTTTGTATCGCTTTTTTCCCTAATGCTCATCAAGTTTTCTGAGTGCTTACTTACTTTTCTTTTCCTTTTCTTCATACCTTGCAATAGTTAATAAAAAACTTGTAAAAAAACTGTTCGACCATTACGCAATTCTATACTTTGCGAATGCAATAATATTATGAGGATCGTACTCTATCTCTCTCTCATGTTCTCATCATCTCTCGCTCTCGAAACGTGCTCTCAGAAGCCCCTGCGGTCTCTTCTCTCTCTCTCTCTCTCTCTTTCAAACACACACACACACACACACACACAACACACACACAACACCCACACAACAAACACAACACCGCGCGCGCTTGCGCGCGCGCGGCGCGCGCCTGCATGCATTCACTCACACAGACATTTCACACGCAGCTGCGCCTACGTAAAAAAACACATATTTGTACACTCACAATCATTCTTCCTAGAATCATTAACTGTTAAAGTTATCTATCAAGTCGGTAGTTTTTTGTTTCTGTGTTGGGACAACTTTTATTGAACCAAGATGGCAGAAACAACACAAGATCTGGAACTTATTGTCTGGAGCAAAAAAAAATACTCCCGGGGCAAATGTATTCAATGCAATCAGAAACTCAACATTCATAGCTGAGATCCTGACTCACAAACAAAAGATGGAAAGAACTTATCTCTGCAGTGTTTCCCCCCGCCCCCATTTATCTGCTATATGCCCTCATGCTTTTTTCCCATGTCCAGGCCATAGTACAGACACATGTACACCACATGTACTACCCAACATTTTTAGAGATTCGAGCGCAACACAAACGAAAAAATGTACTATGCCTTCTCTCTCTCCTTCTCTTCTCTTTATCTCTCTCTCTCTCTCTCTCTCGTCTCAACCTTCTCTCTCTCACACACATGCACACACACACCCACACACCCCTTCCACACCCACACCACAACACAACCACAACACATGTAACACTCCCACACCACACCTTTTCTCTCTCTCACATAGATATATATATAGAGTATATCTATACACATCCATATAGTCATATAATATATCTATACCATATCATCGCCCTATATATCACTCTTTGTGCACTATATCAACCATATTTCCAAATATTTTTTCATATCATATTTAAATAGATAATATAGATTATGAGCGTTACAATATTCTTCATACTTTATGTTCAGCTCGTCCTAGTCTTCGACTTGTCGGCACTCTCCCCCCCCCATTAAAATCCCTTTACCCAATCCACACCTGAAGTTAAGATCGCTCTCGAATACTAGTGGTCCAGTTTTAAGAAACATCTTGAAGAGAACAAATATCGTCAATATATTGTAGTTTTAAAACAGATTTTGATCCCCCACAGGATGTTGAGCACCTTTTGAAGAACTTTGAATTTTATTAGGCTTTTTAACAGTATATATACTATATTATATATATCTATATATATCCTATATATATTAGTACTATATAATGTGACGGTGTGTGTGTGATGTGTGTGGTGTACGAGGTGCTCTGTGTGCACCACTTTTACCTCTAAACGGCGCGACGGAGCGAGAGAGAGAGAGGAGAGAGAGAGAGAGAGAGTGTGTGTGTGTGTGTGTGTGTGTGTGGTGTGTGTGTGTCCCAGCATTTAGGCACTGATCTATAGTATTCATAGCCAGTCTCCAGTCAGGTGACCAAACGCTAGTCCAATAGTCAAGACGCTGTTGGTGTTCTTCCGGTATTCATGTATCGCCGGATTAGACAACTGCTCCCGTGTCCAGTACTTTTAGTCTACGTCTGTCCGTTTCCCGCATTCAGACCAT
>JADBJO010005090.1:104274-129274 GCA_016801955.1 Conus betulinus | reverse complement strand
AGCTCTGGAATCCAAACATAAATGCCAAAAGGTGTGTTCATATTGCCTATTTGTATCAGAATAAACGGTGTACGCCTGGAAAAAAGCTTCAGAAAGAAGATATAACGAATATACTCATGTGTCTGAGATTAAGAAGTTGAACACTATTTTGTGAAAAACACGACAGTAATAAACATGATTGTATTATTTACTGCATCCTCATGAAACGACATACCACAAACAACGTGTTAATGATTGTGTCATTTACTCCTCATTTCTCACTGCACCTTGGTGAAGATTGTGTTGTGTTGTCTTGCTGCTGTGGGGTTTGAATCTTGATGCTGATGTTTGAATTGTACAGGCAACAGCAGTGTTGGAAAAGCTGGGGGGGACCACTTAGCTGAACAAGAACGTCTATCTTGCGATGAATTTGGTGAATGCATTAAATGACTGTCTGTATAATTATCTGGTGCATGCAGTAAATGACTGTCTCCATATTTAGTGCCTGCAGTTAATGGCTGTCTCCATATTTAGTGCATGCAGTCAATGACTGTCTCCATATTTAGTGCATGCAGTTAATGACTGTCTCTATATTTAGTGCATGCAGTTAATGACTGTCTCCCTATTTGGATACACAGGTGAATCCTGCACACACAGGGCAGATAACTGGAAGGGAATCCCAAACCCTGGAGGCAATACGTTACCTCAAGACCTTGCACATCTCCGAACTGGACGATATGACGAGCTGCAGACCATTGTCAGGACGTGACACGACACTGACCCATGTTGAGACCAGCTAGACCATTGTCAGGACGTGACACGACACTGGCCCATGTTGAGACCAGCTAGACCATTGTCAGGACGTGACACGACACTGGCCCATGTCGAGATCAACTAGACCATTGTCAGGAAGGGAAACAACACTGGCCCATGTTGAGACCAGCTAGACCATTGTCAGGAAGGGAAACAACACTGGTCCATGTCGGCATCAGCTAGACCATTGTCAGGAAGGGAAACAACACTGGCCCATGTCGAGATCAACTAGACCATTGTCAGGAAGGGAAACAACACTGGCCCATGTCGAGATCAACTAGACGTGCAACAATCAAACCACGGGGCAGAGTGCTAGCAAAAGGCCAAGAAGAGGCTAACAGAAGGACAAGGGGGACAACAATGTCAGGAGCTAACAAAACCAGTGCTTTGTTAGTTCTTAGATTGCAGAGAATCGGAGCAGACTTTGTCCGTGAGTCAGCAGCGTAGTCTGAACAACTGCTTGGGTTAAGAGATACACACAGCAAGACAAGTGACATATGACACAGGAAAACATGCGTTCATACACCAATTCCTGTGGAGATGTCTAATGCAGGAGCCAGGTCCTCACTTCATAATCATTTTATTTTACTTTAATTTAATGTTTAATTAAATGTCTTTTGTTTTCATTTTTCTTTTGGTTTGCTTGATGATCTGCCTTCCTGAAACATGAACTTTGATTTCAACATTCTCAACACTTTGTCTTCCAGTGCTTGCTGTCGTTTCTGCGTGACCACAGTCCACAAGTACAGAAATGGGTTGAGAGCAGAGCTGAGCGGTAATCCGAAAACCACCACAGCGTCATGGATGTTTCTTTAATGCTGAAATACCATGTGCAGTCATCACCACAGCACAGCCCAGAATCAGCCAGCTTGTGCTGTTTGTGATGGTCACTTTTCGCATGAGATGCATTGCAGAATACACAGACCTTGATGAGGATTCCAGCATGATTCTGTATTTAGGTGTTCGTCTGTAGATCACAAACTGGCCAGCCATTATTGCTAAGTACATCATGAGGTTGGCAGTCACAATGACATTTGAGCATAGGAATTCGTGGTTAAACTCATATTGATTAATTAATGGCATGCGGCACAGACCTGATCGGCATGAAGTCTCCAGTATGACAACCCAGGGAGAAATGGTATCAAGGACACCAGGGTTCCAGCGCACCATGGTGCTAAGGACGCTGATGCCAATGAAACTGTTTTCCGTGTGTATGAATCTCTACCAAAGCAAACGATAATCATGTGATCGAAAGTAATGAACCCAATGATAAAGACTGACGCCTCACAAGACAGATCGAAAAGAAACTTGGCCACCCTACAAGGTAGGCTGTTGATCCATGTCTTTTCACAGCGGATGTAGCTACCATTGAATACTTCATTGGCTATCGCAACAATACTGACGTGATAACCCATACAAGATGTAGCAAGCAGGAATTAGCGATCATCAACAAATCACTTTCAAGATTTCTATTCATTGCCAGTAAACTGACAAAGCAAATCAAGTTTCCAAATGTGGCACATACACTGACCATCCAGACGAAAACTCTGTGCAGTTCAGTTGGCATCAGATGTGTGCATGATGGAAGTACAGTGCTTGGGGCCAAACATCGTAGTTTTCCCGACTGTTTTGGAAGTAAGTGGTCACAACAGAACCTGTAATTTGAAGCATATATACTTTGTAAACGATCAGACTCCGATAACAAATTCAAAGGGAAGTCTTCAACCGGGGTTAAATGTAATGTCCACCTCACGCAGACGTGGCATGTTTTTAAAACCCCAAGATCCAATGATCTTAATGGAGGAAAAAGAGAGATTTAGATGGTTCACATGAGGCAAGTACACTGCCAACTCTGTGTTCAGTGCATTAAGATTAGTTTCTGACATATCTATCCGCATTAGTGAGTCATGATTCGTTTGGCGACTTTGTTTACTGTATTTGACATTATGGGGTTTCTCGCTAATTTAAGGGTTTTCAAATTATGTAGGTCTAGAAAATCAGCCAAGTAAATACATCTTAAATAGTTATTAGCAAGATCAACATACTGCAAATTGAGAAGCTGTATGCTTGATATATTAAAATAAAGCAATGAGACAAAGTAAGCGTACAAGATATATATTTGTGCTGAATTCCTTCAATGACATGCCTGATCCTGTGGCGTCCACGTGTCGGAGCTGTGGGAAGAGACCAGCAGGGAACGTGTGTCTGCAGAGGAAGGAGCGGCCTTGACATAGACAGCCTTCAGGACACGACATATCGCAAAGCACTTCGTCTTCTCGTCGTGGACACTGCCCCCAGCCGTCACGCAGATGATCTCCATGGAGACACATTTTAGATGCTTGACACTGGAACAATCCAGGACATGGAACCTCATCGCAGTCCTGTTCATCCTCTCCATGAACACAGTCAGAGAATCCATTGCAACGAGTATAGACAGGAAGACAGTACAGCCACTCAGAAGGGCAACGATAATGAGTGTCAGAACAAGGTTCTTCAGTGTCCATCGTCTGTTGTGTAAAGTAACCAGTGCCATCCAGATCAATGTGGAACCGCTGCTTCATCTTCACATCTCTGAGCTGAATGCAGTATGGGCAGGAAGCTGAATCATCTCTCTGGGCAAAAAGCCTCATCAGAATCCTCCACACAGTCCGAGTGTTCATTGCAACGCTGACTCTGCTGTATACTGACCGTGAGAACACTGAAAGCCTTGACAAGGAGGATGTACACAAAACGACTCATCACTACTGTCTGGACAGTCCTTTTTGAAGTCACACACCAAAGTGTGGTGAATTAATTTGACATCATCATCACACGTGAACACGTCATGTGCACATATAAACTTTCTGTCAGCAGATGATAAAGTGTTGCCCAGTTCAACAGACGCATTGAGTGATGGAAAACCTTTAGAGTGATAGAAGTCCCCACAGACACTGTCGGAGTGACAATACAATACATAAATGAGTGGATCACATGACTGTGTGAACAAACCAGTAAGCTCTGCCTAGTTTGTGTGAAGGTGGATGGGGTAGACTCTGACTGGGTGGGCCCAGTGTGAAGAGGAAACACACCAGCTGGCTGTAATTTAAACTGGCACAACACTGCTTCTACTATTTCAAGTTTTTCTTGCTGCAACCAAATGCTGACCAGATTCCATGATTAGCCATTCGTGAAACAATGGGTGTGGTGGATTTTGAATATCTCAAGTGATTCATGTTGTAGATCATAGTATTGTCAAACAATCTACGAAATGACTGTATACAAAAGGTAGCAAGGACCAGCCTGATGCGTAGCCCACAATCACCTCAAAATAAAAATAACTAATATAAATCCCACACAGCATCTTCTACTTCTTCTTTAGTTTTTACTGAAGCCATTTGCAGACCATATTTCTGACATTCATAGGATACAAGAGCAACATCTATAGGAACGTGTGGCACGACGAGTTTGAAACATTTCTTATTTGAAGCCACCATTCCGTGACACGCGAGACTGCTGAAGGGGCAGTGTTCTGTTTCGTCCCGCCCATCCTCACACTCTGTCTTCAGGTTACACTGCAGAAAGTCATGAAATTGGAGTAATTTATCACCGAGCAGTTCAACAACCCGCTGGGCAATTTATAGGGGTGTCCAGAGACACAGAAAGCACAAAAGGCCATTTTGACAAAATTTAGGCTGTAACGATCGTGCGTGAAGTAAATTCTGATGTATGTGGCAACAAATAATGACGCTGGTATGGAACGTTCAGTGCACACATAAGCACCGTGTTCAGGAGATATATGATGTTTCCTATAAGTCACTTGTATCTTACTTCCCAGAGGACAAGTCTGAAGCCTATATGACTGCTGAACACTTACCATGATAACACATTGAGAGTGCAATGTCAGTTCTGTACTGAAGGAAACAGAGTTATATACACGTATGGTATAGTTATGTATCCAGAGTATTCTGTAATGTACTGCGCAAGTAGATTGTTATACTTTTATTGCTTCAAAGTTGATTGCAGCAATTGATTTGTTCCTGATCATTATCCACATTGAACTAGCAGATGACTGAAAAAACAAATTTCGAAGACTATGATAATCACACGTTACTCCCTCAAATCTGCCCCATGGATGCGCTACCTAACGTAAAATCGCCATATCTCACAGTCACTGAAATGCCCAAACGGTAGCTGTTGAATATGAGCACGCACAAACATACCGCGTGTCAGCGTCACGTGCAAGTTACAGTAATCATTGGAACCGTCACACATCCCATACATCATTCCCTGGTTTGCTGTAAACTGATGCTTCAGGGTGTTGAAGTCACAGTCAGACATATTTTCTGCAGAAATGTTGTGTTTGTATCGTTTCGTTTCGTGAGATAGTCTGCACCGGGACAACGGTCAGCGATCCTGACAGACAAGGGAGTGGTGTGTCTGTTGGCGCTGCGACTTGTGCTGAACTCTGCACAGAGAAAAAAGTCTTTAATGCATCAGACAGACCCGGAAAATGACCAACAGCGCACACTGCTGATGTTTGTCTCATCTACTGGATGCAAAGCCACCTGTAATTCTATGTTTTCTGAACACCAGCAGTACACACTGCTGATCGTTGTCTCGTCTACTGGATACAAAGCCACCTGCAATTCTATGTTTTTTCTGAACACCAACAGCACACGCTGCTGATCGTTGTCTCATCTACTGGATACAAAGCCACCTGTAATTCTACTGTTTTCTGAACTGCTTGCTCTGTCTGTTTGATTTTACTCTGGTCGATTTTGTTGCGTGTTTTCTCTGAATTATAAGACACACCTTTACCCTGTCTTTTCCTTTCTTCTGTCATTCTCCTTCGACATTTCCCCCTCCTTAGATACACACAGGCCTTGTACTTCACTTTCTTTCTCACTGTTCTTCCCTTTATTCATCCAAAAACCCCTTGGTGTTTTTAAACCTTCCACTCCTTTCCCTTCCCTCCATTTTTTTCTACTCTGGGTTTGTTGTTGTTGTTTGTTGTTGTTGTGTTTGTTTGTTTGTTTGGTTTGGTTTGGTTTGGGATTTTTTGTCACGATTTTGCCTGTTGCCTGTTGGTCTTTTTCCTATGATTTGCTGTTTTACCTGTTGATTTGTTCTTTCACCTGTTGATTTGCTCTTTCACCTGTTGATTTGCTTTTTTGCTCCTGTTTTGATCTTTCACCTGTTGATTTGCTGCTTTTGTTGCTTCCTGTTGATTTGATCTTTCACCTGTTGATTTTGCTTTTTGTTGCTTCCTGTTGATTTGATCTTTCACCTGTCGATTTGCTTTTTGTTGCTTCCTGTTGATTTGATCTTTCACCTGTTGATTTGCTTTTTGTTGCTTCCTGTTGATTTGCTCTTTTGCCCTCCACATTTGTATTTTTTTTTTTTTTTTTGCTGCTCTGGCTTCCTTCACTCTTTTTCAGTTTTTTTTTTTTCTGGTCTGCCGTTCCTACTGCAACACTTCTTTGCTCCATTTTTTTCTCTGCTTTGTTCTCCCCACCCCCCCTTCCCTACGGTAACTAACGGACAAATTAGGACAAAGAGAACTGCAAAAGGTCATAACTGTAATAATAGTGTAATCATCCTGATGTCTTCATGGCTATTGTAATAATAATTTAACAATGCCTGATGTCTTCATGGCTGTTGTAATAATGCCTGATGATGTCTTCATGGCAAATGTAGTAATGCCAGATGTCTTCATGGCTATTGTAATAATGTCTGATGTCTTCATGGCAATTGTAATAATGTCTGATGTCTTCGTGACTATTGTAATAATATTGTAATAATGTCTGATGTCTTCATGGCTATTGTAATGCTATTGTAACAATGTCTGATGTCTTCATGGCTATTGTAATAATGTCTGATGTCTTCATGGCTATTGTAATAATATCTGATGTCTTCATGGCTATTGTAATAATATCTGATGTCTTCATGGTTATTGTAATAATATCTGATGTCTTCATGGCTATTGTAATAATAATGTAATAATGTCTGATATCTTCATGGCTATTGTAATGATATCTGATGTCTTCATGGCTATTGTAATAATAATGTAATAATGCCTGATGTCTTCATGGCTATTGTAATAATGCCTGATGTCTTCATGGCTATTGTAATAATGTCTGATGTCTTCATGGCTATTGTAATAATGTCTGATGTCTTCATGGCTATTGTAAAAATAATGTAATAATGCCTGATGTCTTCATGGCTATTGTAATAATAATGTAATAATGCCTCATGTCTTCATGACTATTGTAATCATATTGTAATAATGCCTGATGTCTTCATGGCTATTGTAACCATATTGTAATAATGCTTCATGGCTTTATGACTATTGTAATCATATTGTAATAATGCCTCATATCTTCATGACTATTGTAATCATATTGTAATAATGTCTGATGTCTTCATTGCCATTGTAATAATGCCTGATGTCTTCATGACAATTGTAATCATATTGTAATAATGTCTCATGTCTTCATGACTATTGTAATCATATTGTAATAATGTCTGATGTCTTCATGGCTATTGTAATAATGTCTGATGTCTTCATGGCTATTGTAATAATGTCTGATGTCTTCATGGCTATTGTAATAATATTGTAATAATGCCTCATGTCTTCATGACTATTGTAATCATATTGTAACAATGTCTGATGTCTTCATGGCTATTGTAATAATGTCTGATGTCTTCATGGCTATTGTAATAATGTCTGATGTCTTCATGGCTATTGTAATAATGTCTGATGTCTTCATGGCTATTGCAATAATACCTGACGCCTTCATGGCGACCAATGGGTACCAATCAGGATGAAAGATAGACCAAAGACAGCGTTCTCTTCCCCACTTGGACAGTTCCAGTGGACTGTGATGCGTTTTGGCCTTCAGAATGCAGTGACTGTCTTCAGCCGAATGATGAGTCGGCTGTTGAGTCCATTGGAGCGGAAAAGACATACAACATTTGATGGATGATGCGAGGGCTGACTGCCAGAGCCCAGTATTTCTCTGATATATGTGTATATGAGATATACTGGGTTCTGACAGTCAACCCTTGAATGATCATGGCCACAGAAACATGGCAGCAGCATGTGGAAGATCTTGAGGCCCTATTCTGAAGGCTGGATGGGGTGAACTTGTCAGCCCGACCTTCCAAGTGTTTCATTGACTTTGGGGAGCTTGAGTTTCTGGGGTACTGTCTGTGTGTGAGAGAGGGGCAGGGGGGGGGGGGATGCTCTGGAAGACAAGATGGAAAGGATTTGTGAAGCTCCTACGCCTTCTATGAGGAAGGGTGTGCGTTCCTTTCTAGCGTTGGGAGGGTTCTACGGGAGACTCTCGCGCCCAATTTCTCTACACTGGCAGCAGCTCCTCTGATCTTACAAAGAAAAGGTTGTCCAAACCGTGTCCAGTGGAGTGAGAGCTGTGAAAAAAGCTTTTAGGACTCTGACAGACTGGTTTTGCGGTGAACAGTTGTCCGACTTCCTGATCCGGAGGCACCTTTTGTGTTGCGAACTGATGTTGAACCGATGGGCTTGGGGCAGTCCTTCTCCAGGAAGGGGAAGGTTGTTGTGGCAACCAGTGCATTATGCCAGTTGGAAGCTGTCCCCAGCTGAAAGGAACTTTGCCACTGTAGAGCTGGAGTGTCTAGCAGTGGTGTGAGCTGTGAAGGTCGAACCCTACCTGTATGGGAAGCATTTCTACCTGCAAACTGACCACCAACCTCTGGCTTTTCTGCAGAAAACCAAGCATACCAACACCGCCGGCTGATGACATGGGCTTTGTTGTTGCAACTATTCTTCCACGGTCCAGGTGAGTCCTCGAAAAGAAAATGTCGGGGCTGACTTTCTGAGTCGGGTAAATTAGGTGCTGAGCCAGGTGACTTTTTGCCAGGATACTGAATGAAACTGTTGTTTCATCTTAACCAAGGCGGAATTGTCATGGGCACAACGGTTTGCAGGAGGCAACTCTTCCCGGGCCGGGGTTTTGGGTGGTGGTTATCTCCCTTGAGCAAATCATCTGTGTTCACTTCCTCCAAGACAAAAGACTTTTGTCGTGACTGTAAATGTCCGGTTTGTGGTTAGTGAACAGTTATCTTAGATTATTTCATATGTTGAATTTATGATGGTGTTGGTATGGTTAGGTATAAATTGTTTAGTTACTAACCGTTAAGATGGACTTTCCTGACGTAGGAAAATGTTGGTTGGCATTATGACATTTTGTAGGGGGGGGGGGGGGGGGGGGGGGGGGGGAGCTTGTGTTTGAAGAAAAAACGAAAATGTTGGTTGGCATTTCCTATTATGTTATTCTGCATAGGGGGGCCAGGATGTGTGTGATGGAAGGATTATTTTATTTCGAAAAAATGGTTTTTTTTTACCAATGTAGGTTATTACGTCCCCTATTCCTGGGAGATGGTTTAGTCTTTCGGAATGACTAATTGAGTCAGGGTTTTTTGAGCACTCTCAAGCTGACAGAGCTGTTGTTTTAACATTTGAAGTGGACGTGGGTCCATATTCTATGTTGTTTTTAGTGTTAGAGTGGAATTTGGCGTTTGGGACACTGTTGGTTGTTCAGTGCCAGAATTCTGAGACTAACAGGAACTCATGTTGTGGATGTGTGTGCTGCTTTTACTGGAGAGACTGGTAAGGGAAGATTTTTAATTTTTCTTTGTTGCTGAGTGATCAAATAATACAGGCGCTGAAGTATAAATTTCTCAGGTAGAGTTGTCACATTTGGCAAATGTATAATGATGAAGACGGGTTGGAGTATAGAAAAAAAATGTGTAAATGGTTTTCAGGAATTTAATAATTTATTTCGTTTGTGCAGAACAGAATGTTCCCTTTGTATTTGGTTTCTGTCTGAGCCAACGAATTGAGTCCCGGACACGGTGGGAGAATTCTGAGACAAGAGGGGTAAACCAGGATACTCTTGTCCAGATCCAGCGAGATGTGTAGAGACTAATCCAGTGAGTCCTGGGGGGGGGGGGGGGGGGGGGGGGGGGACTACGTCTGGTTGACTGGAAGCCTGCAGCCAGGACTTTCGTACTTCGATTTTCAGCTGGCAGCTGACCAGACGTTGGTTTGTTGTCAGCAGTTGGCTACCTGGGTGTTTGAGGGGTTGGATTGATGCAGCTCTGGACGTTTATGCCTGCAGATAAGTAGATCTCTTTAACCCCCCCCCCCCCCCGGCCGAAAAATTCCAGTGGCTATGGTGAGTGAACCTGAAACAGAGGCTCTGAACTAGGTCGTCAGTCGGACTTGAAAATAGAGAAAAAGATATTGGGGTGATTTATTGTCAAAATTTAGAGTTGGGTGTAGGCGAAGGTAGTTGTAATTTTTAAAAGAAATTTAAGAAAAGAAAAAGGTAGTTGAATATAATAAAAAGATTGTTGAATCGTTAATTGGGTTCGTCTCTTTTGTTTGTATTGTTTCATTTGTTGTACTATTTGTTGGGAGATGGGCTGTGGGTATTGTTTGATGTGAAAAAGAGTTGGATATAAGTACAATTTTCAGGTTGAGACAAGCAAACTTAATTGAAGTTAGTGTTACACCAGCTAGTACCCCTAGATAATCTGAGCTAGACTGGCGGTGTGGCACAGGCCTTTGCTGTCGGATTTGATCAAAGATGCTGGTCGTGCTGGAAGGTCTATGCTTTGGACTCCTGAGTGTGCTGAAGTTTTGGGAAGATTCAGGGAATCCTGTCTTCTGCACCTGTGCTGTTGTTACCTTGGTTGGGTAATACTTTTGTTTTGAGGACTGATGCTAGTTCTGTTGGTTTGGGTGCTGTATTGCTTCAGGATAGTGATAATGTTCTTCACCCAATCGTGTTCGCTAGTCGAAAGTTGCTGAATCCTGATAAGGCGCACGGTACTACTGAGGGAAATGATTAGCCATTGTCTGGAATTGCAGAAGTTTGTTAGGTTCCTCTGGGGAGTCAGGTTTGTTTTGCAGACTGATCATCTTCCGTTGAGATACATGCGAACGTCAAATTTCCAGAACTCAAGAATTATGCGAGCGTTGGCGTTGCCCGAGTTCTCGTTTGAAGTCCAGCCAGTTCCTGTTCAGCGAATGTTTTCGCTGATCTTCTCTGCCGTCTATGTGAGAATCAGTTGATTCCTTAGAAAGTGAGTTTCCTTGTGTGTATTGCAGCTTTCTGATGCTGTTTTGACGTGTGTTTCTGGGATTTTGCATTCTGCTGTTTGTTGACATTCTTCAAAATACATTTCATTCATTTTTTTTTCTTTTTTGTTGATTTGTTTTTCTGTTTTTTGTTTTTGTGTGTTTTTGTTGTTGTTGTTGTTGTTTTAGGGGGAGGAGGGATGGGGTATTGTGAATGACCATTTTTGTCCAGTCCCAAATTGTGGGGACAGTTCTGAGAAGGCGCAAGTTTACCTGTTCATCTATGTACCTGTTTACCTGACAGCTACCTACCGCGTTTTAGTGTCAGTCAGGTGAGCGAGGATTTCCCTTAGTCTCTGTAGCTTTGCCAGCCTGGAACCATCCCTACGGTGCCGATGAGAATTTCCCAGCTTAGTTGTGTTGGTGATCAGTTCTCCAGGTTGGTGAGGCCCCTGCGTCCGGCCTGGAACTGGTTACCATCGGATGTGGGGTATAGCCTGTGCCCCAGCCGCTGTCTCCGACTTCCTGACGTGGAGAGGCTGACCGCCTGGGCAGTAGTGTACTTGTATAGTCAAGGATTCTCCATTATGAGGCATGGAGATGCTGACAGCCAGCTCCGTAGTCTGACGTAACTTTCCTCAGTGTGGGTGTACCCTGTGGGACACCACTTGAGAGGGAGTTCCTGTAGCAGCTCTGCTTGCTGCTGTGTGAGTACCCTGGTTAGTGCTATAGACTGTGAGTCGGGCTCGGTGCAGCCAAGTAAGTGAACAGTGTCTGTTAGGACGCTACTGACGGTGCCAGTGAGGTCTGTGCGAGGAAAAATATTTACTGTGAGTTTGTGGGAATGCTGTGTCACTGAGAGCGACCGTTAAAGCTCCTGCTGGAAGAGGTGGTCGTCGAACTCTCTTAAATATTTATACATAGTCATTTGTTCTGGCTGTACCGCCACATATGTGTGTGGGAGGGTTGGGTTTATTGCATACCTTTGCTGATGTGATACGTTGATCTGCGCGCTGCGTGGTGGCGTGTATTGATTTTGTGCCTGTTGATGCATGTGAATGATTTATGGCAATATGTGTTTGTAATGCCCTGATGGTTCAGGCAACAAATAAAGCAAAAGAAACGAAGTTAATATGTTGCTTGGCTGTCCATGTTCGTGCGTTGTGGGTGTGTGTAGGGAAGAATCGATACACGCATCCAAACTTTTGAAAGTGAGAGTCAGACAGTAATCCACATACTGCAACACACCATCCGTAGCAGTGCACACAGCCTGATCCATGTATACACACCAGCACTGGATGCCGTGGCTTTTGTCTGTCAGTGGACAGCACGGTGAACGTACACACAGCCCTGATCATGTTTACACACCGTACAGGAGTGCCAGAGCTGCAGCCTTAAAACAGTAGTCGCCACTTCATGTCAGGGGGATGTGTCACTAGAAGGGCCTTCAGTACCAGAGCGTGATCAACGGGATGAGATGGTGACCACCAACACCAGTGACAAATCAAAGGAACAGAGGGTAGTAATGTCACTCCAATCTGTTACCTTTGTGCGGGGTTTGTGCGATAATGACAAGGGCTGAGTCAAAGAAAGATGGGGAAACCGGAAATATAGGATAGTGCCAAAGAGACCAAAATTGACAAAAAATAGGCTGAAAGAAACGCTGTAAACTCGTCAGAAAGGAATGCGAAAAGTCTTGCAGTGATAATTCAATGTGACCACAAGAAGAGAGCATGGAAGTTTTACACAGAAAACAGAACATGCCATTGCTCCTCCTGCAGGCAACGAGTCATGGATGCAGTAGAAATGACTTGTTGATGTGGAAGTGATGGATGCAGTAGAAATGACTTGTTTGATGTGGAAGTGATGGATGCAGTAGAAATGACTTGTTGATGTGGAAGTGATGGATGCAGTAGAAATGATTTGTTGATGTGGAAGAGATTGATGCAGTATAAATGACTTGTTGATGTGGAAGTGATTGATGCAGTATAAATGACTTGTTGATGTGGAAGAGATTGATGCAGTAGAAATGACTTGTTGATGTGGAAGAGATTGATGCGGTAGAAATGACTTGTTGATGTGGAAGAGATTGATGCGGTAGAAATGACTTGTTGATGTGGAAGAGATTGATGCGGTAGAAATGACTTGTTGATGTGGAAGAGATTGCTGAACTGAATGACTACAACATGAAAATGAAAGGCAAGCTGAGGGGACTCCACGTAAGGTTTATGAAGGAATAGAATAAGAGGGTGGAAAAAAATTCAGTGGAGCCAGTGATAGCTATTTCAGCACTCACATGTAAAGAGCAGGTCATTCATAAAGCAGGGAGCCCCGTGCCAGCGACAGCTATTTCAGCACTCACATATAAAGAGCAGGTCATCCATAAAGCAGGGAGCCCTGTGCCAGTGACAGCTATTTCAGCACTCACATATAAAGAGCAGGTCATTCATAAAGCAGGGAGCCCTGTCAGAGATTCCAAGAGACAGTAAGCGATGATGATCTTTTAACATTTGACAAAATCCACTCTGGCGAGTCCATTGAATATGTCAAAATGGGTAGTAACTTTCTCATTACTAGAAGACAGAAACCTAGGATGTCATGTATGTTTCCTTACCAATCAATTGTCATTCCAGAATCCACTGGATTGGTTGAGTATCGTGCAAGATTCAAAACACCTGTGCCAGATAACGTGAAACCTTAACCAGTCCTGTACGCTACCAGAAAGTTTACCATAGAGAACATTAGTAGTGAATTAGTAGTGAATTAATGTTGAAGATGCAGTGATTCACGAGTCCAGTATTTGGCTTCATGTTTCCCCTGTCATGATTGCCCAGAAAAGAAATACATTTATGTGGATGACTGGAAACTGCAGGTGACTCCATTTTTCCTTCAGAACCCATGCCTACGGCTGTTCCAGAAACTGCATGGAGATAAATAGTTCACTGACCTCTGCAAATGGTACTGGCACAAGTACATGGCTGGAAGAAGACAATTCATAGACAGCTTTCATGACCACACATGGAACTGATGGACTCCTCAAAATGCCGTTTGGGATAGTCAGCTCTACAGATACACTGAACCCAGATAGCAGAGTGATTCTGAAGGACTGAAGAAACGTGGTGTACTCCAGGGATTATATTCAGGTACACGCACGCATCCGGGAAGAAACTAAATGAATCACTAGGATGTCTTGCTGAAGCCAAAAAGACAAATGAGACCATGAAAGTGTGCTCTAGACATGGGAAATGTGAATTTTGCCAGCCGTAACAATAGGATGGTCAGATAGGGCTTCACGAAGACAATGTGAAGAACATTAAATTGGCGCTTCATACTGCTACAAGAAGCAAAGCCAGCCTTTTACGACCTTGGTTGGGTACTACAGAGGATTCATCCCGAAGCCTTCTGCAATATCGGCAGCTTTCAGCACGTTCTGGAAGAAAGGTCAATGTCAAAATGGAGTGGGGCGTCGCACAAGACACTGAGTATCAAACCATTTAAGATATAACCAGCAAACCGTTTAAGATATAACCAGCAACCATTTCAGATATAACCAGCAAACCGTTTAAGATATAACCAGCAAACCGTTTAAGATATAGCCAACAACCCAATCCTGCACCTTCCTGGTCCTACCAGGGCCTATATTCTGAGGGCAGGCACTTCTGATGGTGGCACTGGAGCTGTCCTGATGCAAGAACACAATGAAAAAAAGCTGCTCCCATTGGTGTGTTTGTGTGAAATGAGTGGAACTATTCTGTCAATGAAAAGGGGACCCTCGCCATTCTGTGGAAAGTAAAGACGTTCACCGTGCATCCTCGGGGGGTGAGATATTTGTTTTGTAGAGGACTACCACCCGTTCCGGTAACGCAGCCATATTTGTCAATGAGCGAGTGATGAAACGTGCGGAGTATTTGCAAAACTTTGCCACAAGGATTGAATCCACCATGAGATGTGACAGTATTGGTGCTGACAGTATTAACGACTTGGTGGAGAGAAATCATTGAAATTGAGATTTCATTGACTCTGTGACCAGTTGCCATGTTAGCGTTGGCGATGAAACACAGTGAATTTGTTTGTTTTTGATATAAAATCTGTTCTATATAGGGGATGATATCCCAAACAGATTGACTCTACTTATCACTTTTTGAGGCAATCTACACTAAAGTTTTGCCTTTGATTACCAAAAGACGTATATGTGCATAATACATATTCATCTGGAGGTCTGTTCACAAACCATAATAAGACCTGATATGCCAGAAGCTTCCAGAATTGTTTCTTGACTGTTCCAAGCATCATGACAGGCTGTACACATCATGGAACCTGATCATTCCAGAAAGTCTCATGGACTTTTGCTGGCTGAACCAAGTCATGATTCTTGAACGTTTCAGAATATTCCTTGATGCTAAGCTGCTGTGTCGTGTTCCTTAAACTTTTGGTTTCGTGAATTATGAATTCATGAGGTTTTGGAGTGTGAGAGATGTAATGCAGTGTGATTTAGGTTGAGAGTGAGTCAAGGGGCTGTTTGTGTTTTGGAATAGGTCATGTGAATATTGATATATGTATTCTGTGTTGAAAAATTTGTTATCAGAGATGACTTTCCCTCTATCTGAAACAATTGTTCAGAGATTAGGACCAACTCTGCTAGTTTACCTAAGTGTCCTATGCCCATTGCAATGTGAAGGAACAAGAGAGTTTTTCGCCATTACAGATGTCTGCACAAACCGTTTGTATGAGCCTTGATTGAAGAATATCAACTTTCAGGCTACATGATATGCCACGTGCTGATTGCTTCCATCCAACAGAGACTCAAAACAGCTCCACGTGGCTGAAGATAGAAATTGGTCTCCCGGCTGAAGATGTGCAAGGATCCTTTTTCAGCTTTTGCACAACCGTGTCAGCTTTGCCTGGATTTAGACTGATGTTCACTAGATGTATCCGAACAGTGCAAATACTAGAGGGAATGGGGGGGGGGGGGGGGGGGGGGGGGGGGGGGGGAGAGCGGGAGGGAAGCGGGAAGAAAAGTCCAGATCCGAAAGCAGACTTAAGTTTGATCGGAGTAAGCATGTTATTTTGTTTCTTTTATCTCTTCCTCATTCCCTTTCTTCCTACAAAAATTCGTGCACAAAATAAACGTAGATTTTCTTCGTCGGAAGTTGCTAACTGCGCTTTAAAACAAAACACTACTACAAATTATCATAAACGTTGGAACTACACAGGCGGGCACACGCAGGGACACACACGAGTACATATACTCCCGCTTCACTCATGCGGGCATGGATGCGCGCGCGCACAAGAGGTCGGGGAGGAACGGGAGGATTTAGAGTGAGTACGCAAAGAGTTTGCTCTTTCGACAGATTACTCTGGGTCCCGTTGATTCCTGTGGATTCTTTTCTTCTCTTTTCAATCTTTCCAGACTCATGCACACGAGACAAGATGCCTATCATTGTAAATTGTGTCAAAATGATACCTAATCTCAAAAAATGAAGTGTGAAAAATGAGAGGCAACAACATGGAGTGAGAATTTTCTTTTGTTGTTGTTGTTTATTGTATATATTTTTCCAGAGGCCAACATTTGGCCCAGTGTTGATGCATAATGATAATGTGATGGAACCCCGTACTTACCGTTGACTTTTTTTTTTTTTTCTTTCTTTCTTTCTTTTTTTTCTTTCTTTTTTTTTTTTTTTTTTTTTTTTTTTGGAATGAAAAACGTAAATGTGTATTGTTTGTATGGATGCACCGCATGTAGCCAAATTCTCTCTCTGTCCCTCTCTCCCTCAAGCGTACACACCCGCGTGTGGGGTGTGCGTGCGCGCGGGCGCGCGTGGGGCGCGCGCGTGGGCGCGCGCGTGGGCGCGCGCGCGGGCGGGCGGGTGCTCGCGCGTGCTCGCGCGCGCGCGCGCGCGCAGGCGCGCGCGCATTCACAGACATGTATGCAGCTGCATACATGTACGCGCGCGCGCACGGGTGCACGCATGTAAGAAATAGTGATTGCCTATAGGAACCCCCCTGCTGCCCCATTTCACACATGTGTTGTCATGTCACTCAACATCCAAAACAAGAGGAAGGACATGAATGGTCAAAATGAATGGTTTTGTTCGTTGTATCAGTCTTCTGTAAATTATTCTTTGTATATGTTTCTTCCAATTGATTTTAGACTGTATTTTTTTTGTTCTTTTCGTGAATGTATGTCAATTTTGAGTGGAATGTGCTACTTGCTTTTCAAGTATATGATTTCGATGTAGAAAATCCGTATGTGGGATCTGTGTTTTGGCTCCTATGTTATAGTCAGTATGGGGGAGAGGTGGGGGGAGGGTGGGGTGGGGTGATGCGGGGGGGGGGGGGGGTGATGAATGAGAAGGGAAGTTCAAAACTCACTTGCTTGACGTTTTTTTTTTTTTTTTTTTTTTTTTTTGCTCCTTCTCCTCTTCCCTCGCGCCCCCTGCCCGACCCTCCGACCCTCTTCCTTTTTTTTTTTTTTTTTAAAAAAAAAAAAAAATTTTTTTTTTTTTTTTCGAAACAGAAGTCGGATGGGCTTCCGGGGTTGGGTGGGGGTGGGGAGTTTTAACGTGAATGTGGTGGCTGAAACGTTTTGCCAGATAAATCGACAAATATACCTTAACTCAAGGGAACCTGTTGAGAGGGGTGGATTAGGGAGGGGGGGGTGGTGCGGGGGGAGGGTGTAAGACTGAAGTAAAATTATGTTGTGAGGAAGTCTGCCTCTACGACCGCCTTCTTCTTTTATAATATCTTGGTCCCGTGACATCTTTTCAACCTCATGAGCATCTCTCTCTCTCTCTCTCTCTCTCTCTCTCTCTCTCTCTCTCTCTCTCTCTCTCTCTGTCTGTGTCTCTGTCTGTCCGTTTCTTTGTCTGTCTGTCTGTCTGTCTGTCTGTCTGTCTGTCTGTCTGTCTCTCTCTCTCTCTCTCTCTCTCTCTCTCTCTCTCTCTCTCTCTCTCTTACCGGGGAAATGGGAGTAAGAAAAATGAAGAGATACTTAACATTTTATTCATCTAGAAATGAACAGTGTTGTAAAGTCGAATGCCATAACAACGTTCTTTTTCTGTGAAAAATATTGATACCAGTTTTTGCTGTGGATCCACTTCATCTATTGCACTTATGCCTCGCCCAGGATTGTCGAGGAGAACTTTTGACTTTTTGATTGCATGTTTTTTTGTTTTTTTTTTTTTATTGTGTGAACAAGATGTTTAATAGTTGTACATGTACATTTTTTCTATTTCTATATGTTATATTAGGATCATCTGCATTCACTGTTTAATATCAGGATATGTCAGCGATATTGTGTTAACAGAACTGGCACGCAGGGAACTGTTTTAAAGAATACCCTACATTTAAGAAAAAAAACGAAATCATGAATAGTCTTATAGTTTCATCTCTTAACTGTCAGGGTCTCGGTAACTTTCAGAAAAGAAGAGAGATGTCTTTCAATTTTTGCGACAGAAAAAATACTCTGTATATTTTCTGCAAGACACTCATTTTAGTCAATCAATGGAACGTCAAATCAGAGCGGAATGGGGGTTATGAGTGTGTATACGCTTCCAACAATACAAGGTCTAGAGGAGTAGCTATTTTGCTGAATAACAATTTTGAATTTAAAATCATAAACACTATAAAGGATGAAATGGTAATTATGTAATTTTAGTATTGAATACAATGGGAAAAAAAGACATAGTTTTAGTAAATATTTACGGTCCAAATAGAGATGAGCCATCCTTTTTCATGAATATACAAAAAAAAAATTGAAGAGAGTAAAATTCAGGATGTAATTATTGGAGGAGACTGGAAATTTAGTTCTTAACCCTCATCTAGACTGTTATAATTACAAACATGTCAACAACCCTAAAGCACAAGAAACTGTGTTATAACATGATATCTGATCTTGAACTTGTTTGACGTTTGGCGAGAGTTAATCCAGAAGTTCAAAGGTATAGCTGGAGAAGGTTAAATCCAGTACAACAAAGCCGTCTAGACTTTTTCCTTGTATCAGACTCGCTGTTTAGATATGTCAAAGAAGCAGACATTGTATATGGTCATAGAAGTGATCATTCTCTCATAAATACCAAACTAATATTTAGACAGGAAGAAAGGCAAAAAAGCTTATGGAAATTCAACTCTTCCCTTCTTAAAGACCCCAAATATGTAGAACTAGTCCATGGAACTATAAGCAAAATTAAAGAGCAATACGCAGCATTACCTTACAAACGGGAAAGTTTAAGTGAAATTCCTGATGACCAGATTCAATTTACAGTATCAGACCAATTATTCTTAGACGTCCTTTTCATGGAAATAAGAGCAGAAACTATATCGTACAGCATAAGAGAAAAGAAAAGACTAACAATTAAGGAAGAGACCCTGGTAAGAGAAATTTCAGTTTTGGAAAACAAACTAAGTATTAGTGAAATTGATAAACAGTTACTAAGCAACAAAAGGAACGAGCTGAATGAAATCAGAAAAAAGAAAACAGAAGGGGTCATTATTAGATCAAAAGCAAGATGGGCTTCTTGGGGTGAGAAAAATAAGTAAATATTTTTGTTCCATGGAAAAAAGACATTTTGTTAGCAAACAAATGACAAAGCTAATCACAAAGCAAGGTGAAGTACTGTCAGAAACTAATGACCTGTTGAAAGAAACTAAAGATTTCTATGAAGAACTATACAAACAAAGAGAAAGACAGAATTAGATATCATCAGTAATTACGTTACAAAAGTCACAAAACTAACGCAAGCAGAAGGTGAAAATCTAGAAGGTTACATAACTGTAGAGGAAGCATCAAGGGCTTTGAAAAATATGCAGAACGACAAAAGTCCAGGAACAGATGGAAATAACAGTTAACTTTTTTAAAATTCTTCTGGAAACACAGTTGCGCTGTTTCGTCGTACGCTCATTAAATGAAGGGTATTTGAAAGGAGAATTATCAATTACACAAAAGGAAGGGATCATTATATGTTTACCGAAAGAAGAAGATAAACCAAAGGAATATCTCAAAAACTGGAGGCCAATAACGTTACTTAATGTGGTTTACAAAATTGGATCATCATGCATTTCAAATAGAATCAAGTCAGTCTTGCCTAAACTTATTAATGAAGATCAAACAGGATTTGTACCTGGAAGGTATATTGGAGATAATCTTAGGACAATTTATGACATGATACACTATCTGGAAGAAAATCAGTTACCTGGGTTACTAGTTTCGATTGACTTCGAAAAAGCATTCGATACAGTAGATTGGCTGTATATGAATGAGGTATTAAAAGCGTATGGGTTCGGTGAATTTGTCCGCAACTGGATTTCAGTCTTTTATACGAACATAAAGGCATACGTAACGGTAAATGGTAAAAATGTCAACAAAGCTTTATAATCCAAAGAGGCTGTCGCCAGGGTGACCCAATTTCTCCATACTTATTTGTTTTATGTGTAGAATTACTAGCTTGTAAAATAAGAGAAGATACTGATATAAGAGGTATAAAAATTAGCAGATACAGAATTCAAGATAAGTCAGTTTGCAGATGATACCACCTGTACTTTAGAAGGTGACAGACGTTCATATGTAAAATTGTTTGATACACTTGATGAGTTTGATGCCATCTCAGGTCTTAAATTGAATTATGAAAAGACTCTAAACGTATGGCTTGGTAGTAAGAAAAATTCGAAAGAAACTTACTTTAAACCATAAGCAGATGAATGGAACCCACATACATTTAAAATACTGGGGCTATGGTTCACTAATGATTTGTCAAACATGGTTGAAATAAACATGGGAGACAAACTCTTCGAGTAAAAAAAAATTATTTAGAATTTGGCTACAAAGAACAATAACACCTTTGGGCAGAGTAGCGGTACTAAAATCCTTAATCCTTTCAAAGCTTATCTTTCTTTGGATACTTCTTCCAAATCCGCCAGACACTCAGATCAAGAAAATTCAGAAAAGTTGTTTTGAGTTTGTATGGGAAAATAAAATGGACAAAATCAAACGCAAATATTCAGTGCACAATACTGAAAATGGAGGGATAGGTATTCCCAAAAATTGAAGAATATATAAAGGCATTGAAACTAATGTGGATAAGGAAAATACTAACCAAAAAAACCAAATGGGGTGGTAATGTTGCTGTCACAATGTCCAGAATTAGAATCAATTCATAAATTGGACCGCGGTTTTTTTAGTAAAACTAGTTCTAACGACTTCTGGAGAGATGTTTTCGGCGCATATAGTCAATTTTGTAATCAAGTAGAATTAAATGAAGGGCATGAACTTGCATCAGAGCCCATATTCTACAATGAAAAATTCAAGATTGCCAACAGGACTTTTCATTACAAGAAATGGACACAAAAATAATATATATCTAGTGAAGGATTTACTGGATGAAAAACGGCAATTTCCTGCCTTATAGATCATTTAGTCAAAAAAATCGGAATGAAAACAAACTTTTTAGAATACACAAGTTGTATACAATCAATTAAAAAAATATCAGAGGAGTAGAAATATCCATATTCAAGATAATGCAACCGAAAAAGTGAGTAAAGCCGTACAGTCGATAGTTAATGTACAAAGAGGATCAAAGGTATACTATGAACTGCTTCTAGAAAAAATTGAAATATTAAATATCAAGCCTTTCATGCGATGCGGGAAAAGACATTCAATAATATACCGATTGATTGGGAAGCAGTGTTGAAAAAAATAAGGAAAATAAAAGAAGTCAAATTAAAATGGTTTTTAAAAACCAGAATATGCTATAGAATTCTGGTGACAAATAAATGTCTTAAGCAAAATGGGCATTGCTGACAGTAGTTTGTAGTTTGTGTAATTTCTGCCAAAAAAGAGAAAGATACAATAGAACACTACTTATTTACCTGTCAACATTCATGTCTTTTTTGGCGGGAATTAGAGACAGTCATGAAAGAAAATGTGGAAATTGCAAACGTCTTCTTCATTTAATTTTTTTGAACGTGTCCTCTTCAGCACAGAAGACAACAGTAAAACTGATAAAGTATTTGACCTTATTATTTTGTTAGGAAAATTTCATGTATACAAATGCAGAATAAACAAAACAAAACCAAACGTACATGTCTTTTTGAAAGAATTGCATATCAAATACAAGATAGAAAAATATGCACATGATTTTAGAGATGAAGCAATACGAGTTCAAAACAAAATGGTATCCATACACCAGTCTACTCAAAATATGATTTTTCCTTATCTTTTACTGTGCATCCCATCCAAATAAAAAAAAAATCATATATAAAAATCCAGATTAGAAATGTTTACACTTTTACTTTTCTTTTTCTTCTGATTCGAAGGGAGTAGTGATATCTTCTGCTACAAAAAAAATTATGAAACTTCTCTGATGAATAAACCACCGCTTTGAGTCCTCTAGCGTGCTGATTTACCAACTGCAAAGTGAAATGAAAGTTCCTATGAAAGAAGAGATTACAACAATCTAAGTATTATGTCCTTGTTATCATTTGTTTGACATCATCAACCTTAGTTTGTGTATCGCTGACATTTTCGTTTGAGTATGTGCGGGTTGTATATTATATGTGTATATATATATGTGTGTGTGTGTATATGTGTATGTGTGTGTAGATATATATATATATAGATATATATATATATATATATATATATATATATATATTTAAAATGATAACTTACCCTTGTATCTACCTCTGTTTCTTCCTTGGGCTCTATGCGATTATAGAGCAGCTTTTATCCATAAAAGCATCGTCTTATAACAGTAGTGATTTTACCAGAATAAGCAACTTAAAGTGGCCTTCATATTCCCCCTTCCTTGTAACCCCAAATTTTTCATTCCTCCCTCCACTCTCCATACCTCAACCACCCTCTCCCTACCTGTTTCCCCCGGTTCCCCCCTTCTCCCCCCCCCCACTCCCCCCACCCCCCCCCCCCAACCCCCCTCCCGCACCACCCATTTTTTTTCCCCACCCCCTTTCTGGGCCCCCCCCCCCCCCACCCCCCCTCCCCCCCCCCCCCCCCCCCCCCCCCCCCCCCCCCCCCACCCCCCCCCCCACCCCCCCCCCCCGCCCCCACCCCACCCCCCCCCCCCCCCCCCCCCCCCCCCCCCACCCCGTTCGCGCTCACTCGCTTGTGTTGTGGCGCGCGCGCAAGCGCCCGGGTGCATCCACCCACATGCCGGTGCGCTCGCCCGTGCGCGCGCGCTTGCGCTCATTTACTAGTTGGTTCCGGACTGGTGCTTATTCTGATGAAATGCCCGTCAAATATAATCATTTTTCCCTTACAGCCCACTATACCTTCTCCCCTCTCCCACCTCCTCAATCCGCGGTCCCCCATTATCTTTGTGTATTTTCTTTTATGCATAACCAGTATTTAGGCTCATTTTGATTTACATTTGGTTTCGCCTTTTTATGCCTGTCAGTTTACAATTGGGAACAATTTTTTATCTTATAGGTGTAACTGTTTATAAAAGTAAGAACTGTACTGTAAAATGATCTTAAAGTAGCCGTCACTGTCCCCTACCTTTTTCACCCCCCTTTATGTTTTTCTCCCATCTCCCCCCCCCCTATATACCCCTCTCCCCTACTCTTCTCGATACACCCCTTTTTTTTTTTTTTTTTTTTTTTTTTTTTTTTTTTTTTTTTTTTTAAAACCCTACAGTAACAATACACTTTTGTTGGCACTCCACCGTGCCCCCCCCCCCCCCCCCCCCCCCCATTTCCCCATTTTTTTATACACAATTTATTATGCTTAGCTTAGCCAGTCTTGTGGCTCCACCTGACTTTTGAATACTGGCCCTGCCTTCTTAAGCCCCCAGTTCCTCTCCCCTCCCCCCTTCCCTCCTACCCCTACCCCCTCCCCCTTCTTCTTTTCTCTCATCAGCTAGTCTACTCAAACCCACCTCCCCCCTTTCCCACTCTATTAGATTCTTGCAGTCTGTGAAGATCTTGCCATCACCTTCCTGGCTAGCCCTCCTCCCCCCACCCCCCATTCATCTCATCCCCCCCCCCCCCTCCCCCCCCAGCCCTTTTTTTTTTTTTTTTTTTTTTTTTTTTTTTTTTTTTTTTTGTTTTTTCTCCCGCGCGCGCCGCGCGTGTATACATGTGTGTGTGGTGTGTGTGTGTGTGTGTGTGTGTGTGTGTGTGTGTGTGTGTGTGTGTGTGTGTGTGTGTGTGTGTGTGTGTGTGTGTGTGTGCGTGCGTGCGTGCGTGTGTGTGTGTGTTTGTGTGTGTGTGTGTGTGTGTGGGGGGGGGGGGTCCGTGTGTGTGTGCGTGTTTGCGTGTATCTGTATATGGGTGTGTATGTATATTTGGATGTGTGTGTGTTGGATGTGTGTGTGTGGGGGGGGGGGGGGGGGGGGGCTGTGTGTGGGTGTCTGTAAACGTGTATATGTGTGTGTATGTGTGCACATATATGTACATATGCGTGTGTATGTATATTATGCATTCTTCTGTTGTGTGTGTATGGGAGGGGGGTAGTTGAGTGTGTGCATACGACTGTGTGTGCTTGTGCGCGTGCGTGCGTGCGCTTGTGTGTATGTGTGTGTGCGCGTGCGCGCGCGCGTATGTGTGTGTGTGTGTGTGTGTGTGTGTGTTTGCGCGTGTGAGTGTTTATTGGTCTGTGTATCTATGTATGTGTGTGAGTGTGTTGGAGGGTGTATTGATGTGAATAATGTTGTGCATGCGGCAGTTGTTGACCTCTTTTTACCTGTTTTTACCTGATTTTACCTGGTCACCTGAATAGGAGTTCACCATCAACGGTATGCCATTTTACTTGATGTGAGGCTTTTATCATTGTACCTTGGCCTGATGTTTGATTTATTTTTGTATTATATATATATATATATATAATATATATATATATATATATATTAGTATATATATATGTATATATATATATATAATATTATATATATGTTGTGTGTGTGTGTATATATATATGTATAATATATATATATATGTATATGGTGTGTGTGTATATGTATGTGTCTATATAGGATGTGTATGTACAAATATGCTTTTGTTTGTTTGTTCCTTTTTTTTTCTTCTTTCTTTTTCTTTTTTTTTTTGCAGTTGATCAGTTTTCTGATATGTAGGTATGTACGCTTTTCTTATGGC
>JADBJO010005090.1:52500-67500 GCA_016801955.1 Conus betulinus | reverse complement strand
ATAGACTGGCGCAGTCGGATTGTATGATAATTTTTTTTTTTTTGGTCTGAAGGTTGGTTCTCTTCATTTGTTTCCACATATGGCCATCAAAGTGCACGCCAGGTGGTTCCAAGCAGACAGATTAATACCACAGGAATGGGACTGTTTGGGGGCTTTCAGGTAGCGCAAAGATAGGGTCACGGATGAGTGCAAAGGCCTGGAATGTGACGTCAACAAAGGAAGGGCGTGTGTTTGAAGACTGCGTGATGTCATCAGTGGTAATCCCCCATTACAAGTGAAATAATCGGTGGTGAATGTTTCGTTTGATCAATTAAGAGTTTAACAACAATACAGGGCTGGCTGAAAATGAGGGCAGACTTCAAAACGTTTTCATTGATGGTATAGTGTTTTTAGTGTAAACTCCTAATTGAGGCATGTGTCCACAAAGAGCTGTAGATAGATGGGAGATAAAAAGAAAACAATGACGTCAGTGTTTGCTGAGGATAACTCATGATTGGCTCTGCCCCCATATTGCTTCAGGCAACGCCGGAGTTCCATTGTTTTCCTGAGTGTTATGCCCGATACTTTCTCTCTAACATCGTGAATCAACGAACGGTGTGTGTGTGTGTGTGTGTGTGTGTGTGTGTGTACGTGCAGTGCTGACGTTACTTGTTAGCAGACGTCATTTGAAAAAAAAAAAAAAAGAAAAGAAAAGCAACGTGGGTCTGGCATATTGCACATTGCTACAACCACTCCGCCCACACTGAGGGAGGAGTGGGGTGGTCTACGTACGCGTTTTTGTGCACATGCACATGCTGTCATTTCTTGTTGAAAGACGCCCTTGAGAAGCAGCGTAGGTTTGCCACGGAGCATATTTGCCACAGGGGCGTTGTCCACACCGATTATTTCGGTCGTGTATCATGTAAAGGGAAGTAAGCTGCAAGAGTCTTCTTTTGTTTGTAAAACGTGGTTGTTCATGGACAGATCTCAAACTGGTGCAAATCTCTCTCTCTCTCTCTCTCTCTCTCTCTCTCTCTCTCTCTCTCCCGTGTGTGTGTGTGTGTGGGTGTGTGTGTGTGTGCGTGCGTGCGTGTGTGTGGTGTGTGTGCGTGTGTGTGTGTGTGTGTGTGTGTGTGGGTGCTGGGGAGGAAGGGAGGGGGTGAGAGTGTGGGAGGGGCAGGAGAAGAGAGGAAAATGGGGTGTATTAAAGAGAGGAAAATTTATACACCTATTTGTCATTCTGTTAAACCTCCACCTTAAGTTTCCATCAGCTATGTAATTTATTACCAGTGATACCCCCCCACCCCCCACCCCCCTGTCACCTGCCTGTCACCATCTGAAAGTCAACGACACATCAATGGCCAATGAACCCGCCAATCAAACATCTCTTTCATAGCTGTCGATAATAAATTATCAGACAATTAGTCTTGCTAGCGTTTATTTATTTGTGTATTTATCTATTTACTTACATATTTTTTAGTATTTATTTGTTAAATTATCTATCATTAGCATTGTTTTTAATCTATTTCTCATTCTCTTTACTCGCTGATGTTATTGTTCTAGTTTCGAGTAGAGAGGATGTTGATCCTCTATCTGCATCGTGTAAAGTATTCAGACATACCCAGTAACCGACGTCCTAGGCGAGAGTTTAGCAAATGAACTGCAGCAATCTGTACAGTGTCAGTACTGCCATAATTCTTTACACTACCTCTACTTTTGTGTATGTATTTGTTTGTGTGCACTATATGTTTGGTCTTCATTTACGAGTAAGTAAGGTGATGGGCCAGTCAAGCTGTTGGTGATGAACCACAAGCCACCGTTAGGATTGTTTAAGACATGGCACATGCCTGCCACCTTCAGAACTACGTGTAAATCCCATTTGAAGCCAAACTGTCAGAGAAAGACACGACGGCCCGAAACAAACCAGCGTCAGACAGTCCAGAAAGCCTGTGGGCAGCTGTGACATGAAACAGTAGCAAAAACAGTTTACAGAATTTGCAGACAATGTTCGCTGATCAGCAATGTCTTCACAGGGCCTCCGCGATTCAGGAGCATCGATGTAAGCTGCATTGTTTGTGCAAGTGTTGCGCCTGGCAATTTCTCTAATGTTATGAATTGACGAGGAGGCAAAACAGGAGGGCGGTTGATGGTGATGATTCATGTACATGTTGTGTGTGTGTGTGTGTGTGTGTGTGTGTGTGTGTGTGTGTGTGTGTGTGCGTGCGTGCGTGCGTGCGTGCGTGTGTGTGCGTGCGTGCGTGCGTGCATGCGTGTGTGTGTGTGTGTGTGTGTGTGTGTGTGTGTGTGTGTGTGTGTGTGCTCGTGCACATCTGCTGTTTCGTGTTCGCAGACGTCTTTGAAAAAGCAACCCGGGTCTGCTACATAGCATATTGCTGCAGGCGCACTGCCCATACCGAGGGAGGGTCCGGTGGGGTGGTGGTCCACGTACATGATTTTGTTCTCATGCAGTGCTGTTGTTTCTTGATCACTGACGTTCTTCGATAGTAGTGTGGGTCAGTCAGGGAGCATACTGCTGCAGGGGTGTTGTCCACACCTAGCTTTTCTGTCATGTCTCACATGGAGGGAAGTAAGCCGTGGCAGACTGCTTTGCTCCTGAAGTGCGAGCACTTCTCTGTGCCTGCGTGTGTAAGCAGTTTGTGTCCTCGTGTGTGAATACTTCTCTCCCTATGTGTGTGTGTGTGTGTGAGCACTTCTCTGTGCCTGCGTGTGTAAGTACTTTGTGTCCTCGTGTGTGAATACTTCTCTCCCGATGTGTGCGTGAGCACTGGTCTGTGCCTGCGTGTGCATGTACTTTGTGCCTCTCATGTGTGAATGTTTCTCTCCCTATGCGTGTGTGACCACTTCTATGTGTGAGTACTTCCCTGTTAACGTGTGTGTGTGAGCACTTCTCTGTGTGCGCATTTGTGAGTTCTTTCCTGTGCGAGTTCTTCTCTACCTGAACACTTCTCTGCCTACGCGTGTGTGAGTACTTCTCCCCCACACCCTTCCCCAACTTACACCACATCGATTTTACAGGAACCTGGACGATAACATCTGCTCCGGAGCTTTGGAAAAAGGAGGGTCCCCACGCCCCTTAAAGAACTTTGCCCGCTCTCCCGCCCTTTCCGCTCCTCTGCATTTTTCTGACATTTAGAAGATGAGGATACCCCCATCCACTTACACTCCGTCCATTCGCGCTGACACCCACCCCTCCTCTTCCCTGCGCGCAATAATGTGTTTGTCTGTCTGACTGTACTCTCTCTCTCTCTCTCTCTCTCTCTCTCTCTCTCTCTCTCTCTCTCTCTCTCTCTCTCTCTCTCTCATTCTGTTTCTCCTTCACTCTTGTCACTCTCTCTCTCTCTCTCTCTCTCTCTCTCTGTCTCTCTCTCTCTCTCTGCTTGCTCTCCTTCTTCTTTTCTCCTTCACTCTTGTCACTCTCTCTCTCTCTCTCTCTCTCTCTCTCTCTCTCTCTCTCTCTCTCTCTCTCTCTCTCTGTCTCTCTATGTCTCTGTCTCTCGTCTCAACTCCCTCCCTCCCCTCAACTACTCCTTTTTTCCCTCATTCGCTCTGCAAACAGATCTGTATGAGTTAACAACTGTCCATTATCATTTTATTTAACATTCTCTGCACTAAGGGCTTCCGTTCCTGTCTCCTTTATGAACTAAAATATGGGCTCCTATTGCTCAGATTTTTATTTATCAGCCACACTAGGGTCAGTTGCAGTTTCTTTGTTGTCAATCAGCGCAACACACGTGTTTAAACTCTCGCATGCCATAAATACGTCCTTACGAAATGAGCTTTCTTGCCGAAGACTGTTTACGTGCATGTGCAAATCGCTTAGATGTTTTGTCTTTTCGACACTTCCACTTTCAACTTTATGGACAGAGATTACAATTATTCATTCACCTGCTTAATTGAAAGAATCAGAAACATCCAGTCATTGATGTCCTATGCTGAGTTTCTGAAGAAGGACCCGTACTAATCTGCATAACGTAATTGTTATATTACTATATTCCCTGTCCACTACCTCATCTTTTGTACATGTGCTTGTTTATGTGCACCTTTCTTTCTCTCCAAAACTCACAAATCGGTCAGGTAGCGGACCCCTCAAGCTCCAGTAATAGCCACAAGCTGCCGTGGGAGTCATCCGGGACATGACGTCTTACAAGTTACCCAGTTAAAGCCTCTGAAAACTTGAGTGAGGGAGGACAAGCCCGGAACAAAATGGCGCCAAACACGCCACAGGCTGCACACCAACAAGTTATACGCCAAGGCCTTGCTTAAGGGGTCGAGTATTTATAGGCTGGCGCAATTCGATTGTGTTGAGAGGTGTGTGTGTGTGTGTGTGTGTGTGTGTGTGTGTGTGTGTGTGTGTGTATCTGAAAAATTGATTCTCCTCATTTTCTTCCATAGGGCCATCAGGGTACAAGCCAGGTGGTTCCAAGCAGACAGATTAAAATCAAGGGAAATAAGACTATGTGTGTGTGTGTGTGTGGGGGGGGGGGGGGGGGGGGGGGCGGTTCCAGCTAGCGCAAAGACAGAGTCACGGGTGAGTGCAAAGGCCTGAAATGTGACGTCAACTAAGGGTGTGGGGGTGGGGAGGTCGTGTATTTTAAGTTTTTATGTGATGTCATCGGTTGAAATTCCACTAAACAATGGAAATAATTGGTGGAGAGGTCTTTTCTTTTTCTTTTTCTTTCTTTTTTTTTTATCAGTTTATGTTTAAATTCTGGCTCAGATTATGGTTGTCCTCAAAGTACTCACATGGATTATGCAGTGATCTCATGCCAATTCCAAATATGGCGCGTGGGCACCAGGGCCTGTAGGTACTTGTGAGGTAAAAGGAAGCAATGACGTCACAGTGTGTCCTGACGATGGATCCTGGTCTACCATCCTCTCATAATGCCTCAGGCCACTCTGGAGCACAGACGAAAGTTGTATTGTTTGCCTAAGTGTTATGCAACATATGGATTTCTCTAACACCATGAATCGACGAGGGGTGACAACGGGATGGGGTGTGGGGGGGTGGGGGGGGGGGGTGGAGGGGGGGGGCGGATATGGTAATGGTGATCCGTGTACTCTCTCTCTCTCTCTCTCTCTCTCTCTCTCTCTCTCTCTCTCTCTCTCTCTGTGTGTGTGTGTGTGTGTGTTGTGTGTGTGTGTGTGGTGTGTGTGTGTGTGTGTTGTTGTTGTTGTTGGTTGTGGTGGTGGTGGTGGGTGGTGGTGGTGATGATGATGAGGATGATGATGATGATGATGATGATGTTGTTGTTGTTGTTGTTGTTTTTAACTTTTGGACAATAGTCCTATACTTTTTTTGTTTAATATTTTGACAAATCGACCAAGAAATTTTTACACAGTTTTAAACGGATTACTAATCAGAAGCAGAGAGAAAATAATGATGATACAGGAACCAGAACGTCATTGGTTTGAATTTGTACACATAGTAAATAGAATGCTTAAAACACAAAGAAGATGTGTATTGCCATGATGCATTTCAACTTTCACACTAGAAGGAAATGAAATAATTCCTTCCAACTCTCCTTCTACTAGCCCCACATCCCCTCATAGTTAATTTGTTAGGAAATGCAACACTGTACATGTCTGGACCGATCCGGTAAAACAGTATGAATTAGGCAATGCAACAGTGTATAATACAGTGTACAATACAGTGTACAATACAGACACAGCCATAGTTCTTGCATAGTCGAATACCTACAAAACAATATTCTGTGTTGGTTTCATTCTTGTACAGGCCAGATTCTTCATAAGCCAATTCAACAATACATTGCATATTCCTACAAACGCTTTGCCCATGCTGCGGAAGAAGTGGGGTGACCCATGCACGCGTTTGTTTGTTTGGTTGGTTGTCTTGTTTGTTTGTTTTTTTTCACATGCAATTCTGTCGTTTCCCCTGTTCGCAGACGATCTTGAGAAGCAGTGCAGGCCTGCTATGGAACATGCTACTGCTACAGGCGCGTTGTCCACACCCTTGATTGTAGGCAGTGCAGGTCTGCTATGGAACATGCTACTGCTACAGGCGCGTTGTCCCACACCGATTGTAGGCAGTGCAGGTCTGCCAGGGAACACACTACTTCTACAGGCGGGTTGTCCACACCGATTATTTTTGTCATGTTTCATGTGAAGGGACGTAAGCAACGAGAGCCATCTCTTGCTTTGTGCTACGTGCGCGTTCGACCACACCGATCTTTTTTTCATCATGTGAGTGCAAATCTCTCTCTCTCTCTCTCTCTCTCGTCTCTCTCTCTCTCTCTCTCTCTCTCTCAGAGTCTCTCTCCCTCCCTCCCTCTCTCCCTCTCTCTCTCTCTCTCTCTCTCTCTCTCTCTCTCTCTCTCTCTCTCGTCGCTGGGGAAGAAAGTGGGGAGGGAAGGGGGGGGGGAGGAAGGGTTGGGAGAGTCAGGAGAAGAAATGGAGATGGGTGGGGTGGAAGAACGAGAGCTTGTGCACCAATTTGTCTTTCTGTCAAACTTCCACCCCCAAGCTTCAGTCAGCCGTGTAATTCATCCATCCGCCTGTCACCATCTGACAGTCGCAGGCACATCTGCCAATGAACCAGTCAGTGGAACATAATAAAGTATCATATCTCTGCCCCAGATAGTTTATTTCTTTCTTTATCTATTTATCAATTCATCTATTTATTTCATGTTTCGTATGAATGTATGTATGTATGTATGTATGTATGTATGTATGTATGTATGTATGTATGTATGTATGTATGTGTGTATGTATGTATGTATGTATGTATGTATGTATGTATGTATGTATGTATGTTCATACGTCTAATCATCTATTTATTCATTCATATTTGTTTTTTTTTTATTCATTCATTCACGTATTCATTTATCCATTCATCTATCTATTTACTTATCTATCTATTCATCTATCTATCCATTCATCTATCTATTTACTTATCTATTTGTATTTTTATCTATTATTTGTTTGTTTATACATTAACTGTCTTAATCTACGTGCTTATCTTGTGTTTCATTTGTGATTGGAAAGGGTGGGTAGGGAAGACTGTGGTCTGTTCAGACTGCATAGGCAAACTGTGGTGAGAGGAAAAAAAACAACACTTATTCATGCTCCTACTCTTTCTATAGCTGTTCGTCCTTTGATGTATCAGCCTGTGAGCTTATTCCTTATCCGTCACATCCCCTGGCCATTGAACACTGCAGTATTTGTCCCCATAGCAATGTCTGTCATGGTCGATGCCGTGACGTCTCTCTGCAATCCTGGCGAACTCCTCAGATCACCTGTTCTCTGCCTAGACATCCGCTTTCCTCTGCCAGACAGTCAGTCAGTCGGTCAGTCAGTCAGTCAGTCTGTCTGTCTGTCTGTCTGTCTGTCTCTCTCTCTCTCTCTCTGTCTCTCTCTCTCTCTCTCTCTCTCTCTCTCTGTCTGTGTGTGTGTGTGTGTCTCTGTGTGTGTGTGTGTGTGTGTGTGTGTGTTTGGGGTTTCCAACACATAGTGCATGATACAATCTCTCTCTCTGGGGAAATAAATCGCGCTGCTGAATTCGAGAAAGACGTATTTTTAAAAAATCGTCGTCTGCATTTTGTTCGTCCTCTGTGGAGCATTCAGTCAGAATTAGGACTCAAGCTTCTGCCAGCACCCTTAAGAAGAACCATGCCATCAGCAGCCGGCGAGATTTGGCTTCTCCCAACCAATATACATCGAGGTTTATGTTACGAAGGGCCAAAGAGAAAACTTTAAACCGTGTTGCCATGTTCACATCGAGTAGTTGAGCAGATGGTGTCACACCTTGCCTGCTCCTCACCCTGATGCTTTGGGGAAGTTGCTGCTGTTGCGTTGTGGTGACATCCAGCAGAACCCCGGACCCAGGACGGAAGGACTGAGAAGCCGGATCAACAGTAAGGGCACACCGAGTACAAGGACGGAAGGACTGAGAAGCGGATCAACAGTAAGGGCACACCGAGTACAAGGACGGAAGGACTGAGAAGCCGGATCAACAGTAAGGCACACCGAGTACAAGGACGGAAGGACTGAGAAGCCGGATCAACATTAAGGGCACACCGAGTACCAGCACGAGCGAGACGGAACCCACTGACGGTAGCGAGGCGACTCCTCGTCAGCCAACCCTGACGCCAAGACGGGCTACGTGATGGAGCTGTTGCAGTCCACGAACGCCACTATGACCTGTAAGTTCCATAACGTGGAGCTTAGTATGCAGGAACTCAGTGCGCAGTGTGCTACTCTCCTGCAGGGCGTACAGGAGTTGAGGGAGGGAGGTGGGAACTCTTCGAAGGAGAACGAGGCTCTTGTCAAAACTAATTCTGAACTGGCTGCTAAAGTGCAGCTGGAAAAGAAGACTGATGAGCTTGAAGGAAGATCAGAAATATTTTTTTTTTAATGGAATGCCAAGGAACAAAGATGAATCAAATGAGCAATGTAAAAGGGTAGATCCGAGATTTGATTACAGATACTCTGCAAATTTCTAGTGATCTCTCCTTTGGTAGAGAACATAGGTTGAACAGAAAGGCAGATTCACCCATCATTGCCAGTTGTTCTTATAAAGATAAAAGAAAAAAAATTCTAAAAGGCAAAAAGTCAACTGCGTGGGTCAAATGTTTTCACTGGGGAAGATTTGTTTTTCCTTTCGGGTGAGGGAGCCGAGAAGAGAGCTCTCAACCCATCTAAAGAAGCGAGGAACAACAGGAACAGAGCAGTGACGGTTTTTTGACCATTTTACATCCAGGATAAAGAGTACTTCCTCAATGACAATGGTCAGTTGAAGATAGCAGGTAGGGTGGTGGCCGGCCAGTCGTTAAGATTGGTTTGTCTTGCAACGTGAACAGTCAAGGGAACAGAAATCACCCGACACCGATAACAACCGTGCTTCTCACCGCTGTCGGTGACAGTAGTGACTTGTGTTCCGATGACACCGGCTATGTGTTGGAGCGAACGGCTGACAGCATGTGTGTGAGAACAGCTGACAGCATGTGTGTGAGAACAGCTGACAGCATGTGTGTGAGAACGCTGACAGCATGTGTGAGAACAGCTGACAGCATGTGTGAGAACAGCTGACAGCATGTGTGTGAGAACAGCTGACAGCATGTGTGTGAGATCGGCTGACAGCATGTGTGTGAACAGCTGACAGCATGTGTGTGAGAACGGCTGACAGCATGTGTGTGTGAACGGCTGACAGCATGTGTGTGAGAACGGCTGACAGCATGTGTGTGAGAACGGCTGACAGCATGTGTGTGAACGGCTGACAGCATGTGTGTGAGAACAGCTGACAGCATGTGTGTGAGAACGGCTGACAGCATGTGTGAGAACGGCTGACAGCATGTGTGTGAGAACGGCTGACAGCATGTGTGTGAGAACGGCTGACAGCATGTGTGAGAACGGCTGACAGCATGTGTGAGAACGGCTGACAGCATGTGTGTGAGAACGGCTGACAGCATGTGTGAGAACGGCTGACAGCATGTGTGAGAACGGCTGACAGCATGTATGTGAAAACAGCTGACAGCATGTGTGAGAACGGCTGACAGCATGTGTGAGAACGGCTGACAGCATGTGTGTGAGAACGGCTGACAGCATGTGTGTGAGAACGGCTGACAGCATGTGTGTGAGAACGGCTGACAGCATGTGTGAGAACAGCTGACAGCATGTGTGTGAGAACAGCTGACAGCATGTGTGAGAACGGCTGACAGCATGTGTGTGAGAACGGCTGACAGCATGTGTGAGAACAGCTGACAGCATGTGTGTGAGAACGGCTGACAGCATGTGTGTGAGAACGGCTGACAGCATGTGTGAGAACAGCTGACAGCATGTGTGTGAGAACGGCTGACAGCATGTGTGAGAACGGCTGACAGCATGTGTGAGAACGGCTGACAGCATGTGTGAGAACGGCTGACAGCATGTGTGTGAGAACAGCTGACAGCATGTGTGTGAGAACGGCTGACAGCATGTGTGAGAACGGCTGACAGCATGTGTGTGAGAACGGCTGACAGCATGTGTGAGAACGGCTGACAGCATATGTGTGTGAACGGCTGACAGCATGTGTGAGAACGGCTGACAGCATGTGTGTGAGAACGGCTGACAGCATGTGTGTGAACGGCTGACAGCATGTGTGAGAACGGCTGACAGCATGTGTATGAGAACAGCTGACAGCATGTGCGAGAACGACTGACAGCATGTGTGAGAACGGCTGACAGCATGCGTGAGAACAGCTGACAGCATGCGTGAGAACAGCTGACAGCATGTGTGTGAAACGGCTGACAGCATGTGTGAGAACAGCTGACAGCATGTTCGAGAACGCGCAAAGCAACCAAATTGTAAACAAATCCTTTTCATTTCTTTCGTGGAACGTGAACGGTTTGCTTCCCAAATTGTTTGATCCTGATTTTATTTCATTTGTATGTGGGACTTGATATTGTCTGTGTATCTGAATCCTTTATACAAGCATGTCAACCAGAGTTCCCCCCCCCCCCCCACCCCCCCCCCCTAGGATTTATCATGTTCTATAAACCAGCTGTAAAGTTTACAAAACAAGGCAGACATTCTGTTGGAATGGTCTAGCTTATATATAAAAAAAACTGTATTCCTTTGATGAAGTATTGAGTACTAATTACATTAAAATTATCGCTTTTTTTAATCGACAAACAATTGTTTGGAACAGATAAAAATGTCCTTTAGTATGTTCATTTGGGCCACCAGAAACTTCACCATTTTATGCCCATTTAAATGTTGACAATGAGTTACAATTATACAAATGGATTAAAAGTATCTATGATGTGGTTAACGCTAGAGTTCGATGTGGTGCAAATTTTTATTTCGAAAAGGTGGGTACTTAAGTGCAAGAAAAAGGTGGCCCTATGATGGTTGTGTAATACCTGTTGTCAATATTTACAAGCATTTAGGGATGTTTTTTTTTCCTGTATCCGGCTAACTTTTGTTGATGCATGCAAAGATCTTGCAAGTCGGGCAAAAAATGCATTAGTCTGTATTCGGAAAAAAAGCATATCCTCAATAACAATTCTTTAGCCCTTTTTATGAAATCATTTGACTCTCAAATTCAGCCTGTAGTAGAAAATGGGGCAGAGTTATAGGGACGAGAAAAAGCAGCAATATAGTGTGAAACAGATCACTCATATGCTCTGAAAGAGAATGAAGAGAAGACAGTAGACTCCAAATGATCTTATATACGGACAAACTAATAGATAGCGCATATAAATAAATCTGTTGTCAATGCATTCGCTATTGACTAAAGCTATCACAAATGGAATAGGAATATATATATATAGCGTACTGTATGTTACATGATTTCGTTGTTAACTAAAGTTATCACAAATGGAAGAGGAAAACAATACCTAATAGAGCGTACTGTATGTTACATGATTTAGATCTTAACGGTAAAGTAAACTGGGTGTCACAAGTGCGTAGCTGTTTGTTTTAAATATGGTTTGGGATTTGTCTTGTATAATCAGGAGGTTGATGCATTAACGTTGTTTATTTATTTATTTTTTTTAATGAGTTTTGTCAATCATTAATAGGCAGTAACTGGCAAATATGGACTGAGCATAATGTAGACCAGTCGCAGATTTGACACATATAGAACGTTTTGTGATGCACCTTTTTTTTTTTTTTAAGTTTCACCTGCTACTGGATTTGAATCTACATTTGGAATATGTCACAAGATTCAGACTTGGAATATCAAGTCTGACAATACATACTTTACATGTAGAGCTGTTGAACGTAGTGTTTTGGTGTGCCCCTTGTGTACAGAAGTAGAAGAAAACGAACTACGTTTCGTTTTGTGTTGTCCAGCACTCAGACATATTCGTGAATGTTTTATAAAACCTAAATATTATTGACAGCTTTCGACATTCAAGCTCAACCTGCCAGCGTCCTCGTGTGTGTGTTACGATGTACAAAATTTCTCATGGTACTTGTATTAAGCATTTCAGCTGAGAGAATTGGTAACATGATAGAGATATGTATTTCATTTGTTTTTGTTTTTCTTTCTGTGTTTGATTGTTGGCACTTGCTGCTGAATTTCACGCTTTGTATGCTTCGTCTTTAGATTACGATCGCGTATTTGGTGTTCATACATCCCTTCACAAGGGGATATGGCCTATTGTGAATAACATTTTCCGAGTTCAGAGTTTTTCTCTCTCTCTCTCTCTCTCTCTCTCTCTCTCTCTCTCTCTCTCTCTCTCTCTCTCTCTCTCTCTTGTTTGTTTGTCTGTTCCTCTCTCTCTGTCTGTCTGTCTCTGTCTGTCTGTCTGTCTGTCTGTCTGTCTCTCTCTCTCTCTCTCTCTCTCTCTCTCCTGTCTCTCTCTCCCTTCCCCTATACCTCTCTGTCTGTCTGTCTGACTGTCTGACTGTCTGTCTGTCTGTCTGTCTGTCTGTCTGACTGTCTGTCTGTCTGTCTGTCTGTGGCTCTCATATTCGGCCTGACCACATGTCTGCAGGATGTAACGATCATCCATTGTCTTTTTACAACATTCTGTGCAGACAATGCTGGCTTTTACGTCTGCCTTATTAACCAAATAACACTGCTGTTAACAATAAGGTTATCAATAGCGACATTCAGCTGCAGATCCTTTGTTGTTAATTAGTAAAACATATGTGTTTCAACTTCTAAGTATGCCATAAATAAATATGTCCTCCCAAAATTGCTTTGTTACTGCTCAAGGTGATATTGGGCATTGGACGAGGGGGTGGGGGGGGGGGGGGGGGGGGGGGTGGGGTGTTCCAAACCAATTTAATTTTGTATCTAAAAAAAGAGAAAAGAAAATCTTTTCTTTTTGTTCAGTTGAAACCACAAGTGATCAGTTTTCCTCACGAATACAGTTTCCACGCACGTACTAAAGCCTGGATGTTTAATATTTCCTGCACCTCTATTTTTGACTTCATAGACTGAGTATACGCGTTTGATCTCGTCGGATTTCATATCATACGAAATCAAAACATGTTTTATGTCGACGCCAGGTGGATTTATTACACAGATGCATATCAACAAACCAGTTTTTATGGTATACATAACCTTAGAACTGTCGCCCCCAAGCTATGGGTGAACATGCTCCTTGTTGTCAAATTCTACACAGATTCTTTACTTCATACAACCAACCAGCCATGTTAATTCAGTGGATTCTTCTTTTACCCAGAATCAAGTGATCTGGAATGTTTTTTTTCTTCTTCCCTTTTGTAGGTAAACTACATCCACCTTCATTTTTTCTGCTTTACCATTCATGCTTTTTTTTTTCTCTTTGAAACACGATATTCCTTCAAAATCTGAGTGTGTCTTAAACACACCACACACACACACACACACACACACACACACACACACACACACACACACACACACACACGCACGCACGCACACACACACACACACACACACACACACACCACACACACACACACACACACACACACACACACACACGCACACACATATACGCACACACACATATGCCTACACACTCATTTTCCCTTAGCACAGAGGACGTGTTTCTGCAAATGCAATTGCTTTAATTAATGTGTGTGTATATATATATATATATATATATATATATATATATATATATATATATATATATATCCCTTTGATGTACTCATCATCGCAAGGTATGGATGCATGTATTTCTGTACACAGTACAAAGAGATAGCATGATGCGGGATCGCCCTGCTGATATTCTATTTTCGCATGTTGTCTTTGTGTATATCCCTTGTGTTTTTTTTTTTTTATTAATCTCTGCAACAACGATTTGATATTGCCGTAAACGTGTTCATCCAGTGACTAAATCTTTCCTAAAGCGAACATTTTAAAAGAGAGACGGAGAGACAGAGAGGTAGACAAATAGATAAATAGAGAGAGACAGAGAGACAGAGAGACAGAGAGAGAGAGAGAGAGAGAGAGAGCGAGAGAGAGAGAGAGAGAGAGAGAGAGAGAGAGAGAGAGCTTTTTCCTGTTGGTTTGCCCAGGATGCAAAATGCTATTAATTAAACGCATTTGTCATTCTGCCAAACTTCCACCCAGAGATGAAATCAACCATGTAACTAATTAACTGTCATTCATCTCGCTGCCTGTCAGCTGCTCATGGTCGCACACAGATCCGTCAACGAACCACACTGTTAAAGATCTCTGTCCACATGTGCTGTCTGTTACCGCACAAAACGTCACAGTGTGTGTGTGTGTGTGTGTGTGTGTGTGTGTGTGTGTGTGTGTGTGTGTGTGTGTGTGTGTGTGTGTGTGTGTGTGTGTGTGTGAGTGCATTGCGTGTGTGTGTGTGTGTGTGTGTGTGTGTGTGTGTGTGTGTGTGTGTTGTGGTGTGTGTGTGTGTGTGTGTGCGACATATAAATTTGAATGTGCTTGCATTGTTTTTTATGATCATATGAATCCTACTGTTTTGTTTATTAGTTTTAGATTTGCGAAAGTGTTGATGCGTTAGTATCCTTGGGCCCTGCAGGGACAAGGGCCCACATGAGAAAAAAACAACAACAACAACAACAAAAACTTACAGAAAAACAGCATCGTCTTGCTGATCTGTTAAATTAACCTTTGGGACTAAAGATACCTCTCTCTCTCTCTCTCTCTCTCTCTCTCTCTCTCTCTCTCTCTCTCTCTCTCTCTCTCTCTCTCTCTCTCTCTCTCTCCCCAGTGGCATCAGAGCCTGGACTATAGGCCAGGAGGGTAGGGAGATTTCGCCCCCCCCCCCCCCCCCCCTCTCCTCCTCCTCCCGTCCCTTGAAGATGTGGGTGGGATGCAGATTCATAGGGATGGCATGCTAAAGTCCGTCCCTCCCCCCTCCTCCTCCCTCTCTCCCCCCCCCCCCCCCCCCCCCCCCCCCCACCCGCCCCTCATTGCTACAGAAACTTGCGTGATGACATAACATCCCCTTTAAACTTTTAGAAACTGAGAGTCCCCCCGCTGCCTCCCCCCCCCCCCCCCCCCCCCCCCCCCCCCCCCCCCCCCAGTGCCCGCCCGTTTTTTCACAAGATATCTGTCCTCTCACGTCCATTTCCCCC
>JADBJO010005090.1:40000-45000 GCA_016801955.1 Conus betulinus | reverse complement strand
AGCCCGCAAACACACGCACAGACAGATGCCAAAGTACACAAACCGTACGTGCTCCGTCATTGCTGTGTGTGCATCATGGTAATTTGCCAATCAGATAAGAAAGTGGTGGGGAACCCTTCACATAAATCCTTCCGTCTAGTTATCCATGCACGTTAACGATTCGATAAAAATGTACGTCACAGCTATCACACACACACACACACACACACACACACCACACACACACACACACACACACACACACAAGCTGGTGCGTGCAGGCGCGCGTGCGCGCGCAAAACACACACACACACACACACACACACACACACACACACACACACACACACACACACACACACACCCGCGCGCGCGTGCGCGCACTCGCACTCCCCCCCCCCCCCCCCCCCCCTCCTCTGTCTGTCTTTCTTTCTTGCTTGCTTTCACACACACACACACACACACACACACACACACACACACACACACACACACACACACACACACATCATCTGTGTATGTGTGTATGCTTTTGATAGAGGGATAACTAGATAGCTACGGTCGAACAACCTCGGAAATGATTTTTGTATTAATATCGAACATTCAGACGTAGGGTGGGGGGGAGGGGGGGGGGAGCACATCCGTCGTTTTTGTTGTGGCAGACACCCTTATTAAAACCCCAAACGATAAATCATTGGTGAACTAATGCCCTAGGTCATCAGACATATCCCGATCGGCGGGAGTTGATTAGCTCTCCCTCTATCTGTCCAACTGTGTGCAGTCCCCCTGCCGGGTCGTCGTCGGGCGTAATGCGTTGTATATCAACGAATACTGGGCTTTATTTTGCTTCACTGATGGCGCGTGTCTGTAGACGAGCCGCAGCGCCAGCACGCGCTTGGTGTGTGTGTGTGTGTGTGTGTGTGTGTGTGTGTGTGTGTGTGTGTGTGTGTGTGTGTGTGTGTGTGTGTGTGTGTGTGTGTGTGTGTGTGTGTGTGTGTGTGTGTGTGTGTGTGTGCGTGCGTGCGTGTGTGTGTGTGTGTGTGTGTGTGTGTGTGTGTGTGTGTGTGTGTGTGTGTGTGTGTGTGTGTGTGTGTGTGTGTGTGTGTGTGTGTGTGTGTGTGTGTGTGTGGTGTGTGTGTGTGCGTGCGTGCGTGCGTGTGTGTGTGTGTGTGTGTGTGTGTGTGTGTGTGTGTGTGTGGTGTCTGTCTGTCTGTCTGTGTGCGCGTGCGTGAATGGTGCGTGCCTGGGTGCGTGCGTGCATATGACCACGTGCTCGTGAGCGCGTGTACCTACGTTTGCGTGTAGACGAGTTTGCTTCAGTATACGTGAGAGTTTCAGGGCTTTAGTTTGCAGCATAAGACTACTCACAATCGTAAAATCGTTTCGTTTTAGTCGGTGCATGCACCTCACGGTAGAAGGATTCCATATGGAGAGAAGATTGAATAAACACATCAACAGCCATATGGAATACAACATATAGGACGGCGCAAGTTTACGCAAAGTTTACACTAAGTAAGTACATGAATCGCTCTTTGATTGATTGCCTCGTCTCTCAATCACCTGTGTCATTGTCTTTCTCGGCATCAGCTTAAGCAATAGTACAATAGTAGTGCAAATGATATGCTTCCTTGTAGTAACAGCACTCACACGATCGAGACACGCAGTATCATCGACGTTAGGCCCAGCTGCAGCTGCTAGAAACAGCAGCAGCAGTAGTAGTGGTAGTAGTAGTAGTAGTAGTAGTAGTAGTAGTAGTAGTAGTAGTAGTAGTTGCGATGTTGGTGCTGGTGATGGTTGGTGGTGGTAATGATGGTAACATCAGCAACAGCCGAACTAACTGCAGCTGCAGCAGTAGAAGCAGTAGAAAGAGCAGCAGCAGCAGCAGCAGCAGCAGTAGTAGTAGTAGTAGTAGTAGTAGTAGTAGTAGTAGTAGTATGCCTAACGACTATAATACTGCAAATACTATCACGTTGCTAGCAAAAGCAGCATATTTGTCGTAATTGTAATTGTGATGGTGATGGTACAGGCAATGAGGGCTGTGGCAGCAGCAGTAACAGCAGCAGCAACAGCAGCAAAGCAGCAGCAACAGCAGCAACAGCAGCAGCAACAGCAGCAGCAAAGCAGCGGTAAATTTCACGTCTTTTGCTGCTTATCCTTCCAGACATAGTTGAGTCCCCATGAAATGACGGGGTGAAGTTTGATAACCTTTCCTTCAGGCTGACTTAGCCCCGTCGTCTACACAGCAACCTTCCAGGGCTGGATCTGCATATACAAGGGAGAAAAGGGAGAGAAAAAAAAAAACGGAAATGAAACAATGATCGCAAAACTAAAAGCATAAATAAACAAAGAAACGAACAAGTGGGTCAGTCAGTGAAAGTGAATGAACACAAATCAAATGAAATCGAAAATAGGTAATGCATTGAATACATGCACACATATATGCATACATACATATAAACATGCATACATAGATACAAGCATACATACATGCGTGCATACATACATACGTATATATATACATGTAAACATAGTGACTTACGTGCATACACTCAATGAAGAAAAATGAATAAACCAGTGAACCAATAAATGAATAAATAAATACATGAACAACCGACGAAACAAATAAATAAACCAATGAAAAAATAACTGAATAAATGAATTGGAAATGCAAACAAGATAGATAAACAAATAAATAACTGACTAAATCAACAAACAAATATATACAAATAGTAGATAAGCAAATAGATAATTGACTAAATAAATAAATATACACAAATAAATTTCGAAAAATGCATGGCAAATGGGGCTATCGCGATAACAAGCATACAGTAGCACACTTTGGCTGGTGATGCTCAAGGGGGTACAGAGGACGATGTGATTGTAGTCATTTACACAAAAAAAAAAAGCACACACACACACACACACACACACACACACACACACACACACACACACACACACACACACACACACACACACACACACACACTTAAAACTTGTCTTCGATGGTTTGTTTTACTCATCAATGAAAACAAAAAAAACATGCAATGTTGCTAGGTGCACACAGACGTTTCTCAGTTTAACACTTTTTCCAACTAACGATACTCTGTAGAACAGCAACATTTAAAGCACTCGGGAATTGTTGTATTGAACCAAATCATACTGATAAATATCTTAAATAAAGGTGGTATTCGACATTTGGGTGAGAAGAAAACAATTACGTCTTTAGGAAGAATAGCTGTTGTTAAATTATTGTTTTGTTTGTTGTTTGTTGTTGTTGTTGTTTTTGTTGTTGTTGTTGTCCAAAATAACTCAGCCATTGATATTCATGCCAAATCCTCCCGACGTCCTTACCAGGGACGCACATGTGATGTGCTTCAAGATTATCTGGAGTAGTAAAAATACCACACAATAAGTCAAACTATGATGAAACATGAAAATAGGGAACTGCCTGTACTTTGTATCGAACGAGTTGTTACCGGCATCAGTCTGTTTTGGATTCGAAAACTGAAGAACAGCAGCCACACATTGAAAGCTTCACTATAATTCCAGTAATGCAAAAAAACTGACAGATATGGATCATCTCTGTCAACAAACACTGAAATAAACTGTTCTTGAAACATAAATTACAGTTATACTGAGAATCGTCTTACCAAATCTGGCAATCTAAGCCAGATGAATTAAGGCCAGATCCTTTCTTGATAATTAAAAACACAAGCAGAAACGAACTTTTGTAAATATTGAATTGACAAAGATGTACACAGTGTGCATGATCTTTGTATACATGCGTATATCAGTGTGTGTTTGTGCGTGCGTGCCCGCGCGCGTGCGTGCGTGAGTGCGTGCGTGCGTGTGTGTGTGCACGCGCGTATGGTTCTACCTTTAATCTTCGACGAATCTAAGTGCGGTTATAAAGACAATTATTATTGTGTTTAAAGGATGCGAAGCTGCTAAAAAAAATGTGTACAAAGCTTTAAGGTCTGATCCAACGCAGCAAAAGAGTACAGAAAATCACTTGACCTTTTGTTTCACTTACGAAAGAAACAAGGTGTTGTTACAATACTTTGAAAGACATCAAACAGGCAACCCAGTTGCTGTTGTTACACCTGGAACAACAAACCCTTCACTGGAAAATAATACTTCATGAGGTGGAATAGAATAAAAGAAGAAAAAGTAAAATGACCCAAAATAAGGTTATTATCTAGAGCGCTTAAGAAATTGACAATAGCAAATAATGGAATGTTTGCTTGTTGTGAAACAGAGGTACAGACTAACTTCATATCTTTGGTTATTGTCTCACTGTAGAACTATTTTGGAATACGCCACTTAACAACATAAAACAACTTAAGAATGAAACTGGGCAGGGAGACAATGATGTTCGGACACGCGGCTGTCTGTAAAACAGATAATGCCTTCGACTTCAGCATAGAATTTGCCAAACATTTTGATAAAAAAAAATGAACATCCGAATTTAACAATGATCAGTCACCATTGATAGTATTCCATAATCATCTGATTTGCAGAGATACCATAGAGGAAAAAAAGTCTGTCACAAAAGAAGATGAAGTATGTCAGTTTGGCATCCAGAAGAATTTTTGAGGATCCATCAGGTACAGAAACTATGGAGGGAGGTTCAGACTTTTTCGCTTTAGAAATAGGCGCAGAATTAGTTTTGTTGTCATCGAAATAGGCGTCCTACGGAAACATCGAGAACAACAACAAACAACAACAACAACAACACAACCACCACTGCTTCTTGAACATTCACGCACACTAACACACCTTTCCTTCATATGGTACATGGTAAGTGCAATGGCGATTAAAAACTTACGATCGCATGAACGGGATTACCATACGTGTCAATGTATAAATATATGTAAGAAGTATCCTATGTGCCATTAAAATCTCTCTATACGAATGTACTTTCCAAACTATCTGTATATGTTTCTGTGTATTTAACTGTATTTATACTTTATCTTAGAGAAAGCGTGCGAAAGTGAAAAAAACAACATCACCAAAAA
>JADBJO010005090.1:20000-27500 GCA_016801955.1 Conus betulinus | reverse complement strand
TTTGGTGGGCATGATACGAACAGTTGCATTCTACGTATATTTTTGTACTCGAGTCCAGCAGTCAGCTGACCAGTGTGTCGTTTCGGGTTTCCTGCCCAGAACAGAGTGCTTTGTGGGACGTTTGGCGCTCTGTTTGGGACAACGGTATATTTGCAGTGTGCACTTGAAAGTGGTGAAGGTGGCAGTCCCGGCTGTTCACAGAGTGACATAAGGCGGAAATCGTGGTCTGATTCCTGTTCTCATGTTTGTGTGTATGTAGATCGTCGACTGGCTATTTCAAAAGAAGAAAGATTATATAATAAATGTGACATGTCTGCAATAGGTGATGAATGTCATTTTATCATGGAATGTTCATCATACGTTATTTTGAGCAACACGTATTTGCCAATAAGACTTCTTTCCGCAAAATCTATCTATAATTTTTTGTCAAATGATGTCTTCTACTAATCGAAAACAAATGCCTCTGTTGTCAAAGTATATTAGCTTTTCTCAAGTGTTTGTACATTGTTGGTCTATGCATTTTATGGGTTTATTTTGGCTTGTTTGTTTTCCTTTCCTGTTATTGCTTTTAACACACCCCTTCCTCCATACCCCAAAAGGAGCAAAAGGAATATATATTGTATTGTAGTGTATTGTATCGTACAGTAGTTCCAATTACACCAAGATGCTTTTTCATCTACGATAACACTATCGGAAAGCTAATTTCGAAATACTCTTCGATCATATGACCATTTTACGTCGTTTAATAAGGAAAATATGATGATCGTTTATCGATAACGCTTGCACTTGGTCTCTTTTGGCAATCCTTCCTTGTCAGAAACTTTAATGCTAAGGCTAAGAGTTCTGTTTGGACAACCCGCGGCAATTAAAACCTTGAGAATTTTACTGTTATATGATCTTTGAGCAAAACGACTTTAAAATACTCTTCGCTCCGATCGGTTTTGTGATTCTAATGAATGCCTGCTTCATTGGGAAACTTCCATGTGTGACAGCCTTCCGAGCTCCATACACTGCGTCAGATTTATGTTATATGTTTGGTTGTGTAAGCCATAGGCTTCCTATCTGGTATTAAGTCACCATAGGACACTCATGTGGCAGCTGTCTCTCTCTGTCTCTCTCTCTCTCTCTCTCTCTCTCTCTCTCTCTCTCTCTCTCTCTCTCTCTCTCCCTCTCTCTCTCTCTCTCTCTCTCCCTCCCCCCTCCCCCCCCCCCGCTCTCTCTCTCTCTCTCTCCTGTCTCCCTCCCTCTCTCTCCTCTCTCTCTCTCTCTCTCTCTCCTCTCCTCTCTCCTCTCTCTCTCTCTCTCTCTCTCTCTCTCCTCTCTCTCTCTCATGTACAATAATGTTGGGCATAAATGCATGTCTGTGTACTTGGGTGTGTCTGACGACTCATAAATCCCTGTTTATTGCCCCCCTGCCATGGTGGTGACATACGAAGTAGTAAATACAGTGTTCATAGTTGCAGTAGCAGCCGTAGTGTCATCGTCGTGAGCAACAACAGCAGAAGTCGTTGTTGTATTTGTCAAAGTGGTACTGACTGCAGCACCAGCAGTGAATTTCACATTTTTTTTTTATTATTCTTCCAGACAACTGTGAGTCAGCATACAGTTAAGGGGTGAAGCTTGATACGCTTTCTTCCAGACTTATTTAGCCCAAACAACCAAACAGGGACCTTCCAGGGCATGTTAAACCGAAACAGTAACAGCGACAAATTACAACAGAAAAAAAAAACTAAAACAAAATGTAGATAAAACAGAAATAGAAACAAGCAAAGAAGCAAAACAAAGCAAACAAACAGTACCAGGCAACTCGGTATAATGCAGAGCTGTGCCATAGCCATATGGACCCTCGCGTCCATCTTTCAATCAGAATATATAACAAATAAGAGAAGAAACGACAAATAGCACTTGAAAGACTGCACTCATTGTTAACCACGCCTGATAAACATTTGTACAATTATTGATAAACGAGTCCTGGATTCGCCTTTGATCTGGATCCGTACCACCACTCCCAAAATGCCATGCAACACATTCCATCTTACAGTCAAGTTTGGTCATAGTAAACCAACTAGTCAGCGGACGTGGACGAAGACAGAAGCTCCTGGTTGGAAGACAGGCCAACCACTCTTGTTTTGTAAAACGGTGTTATCATGCTGATGTTGATTCACAGGGCAAACGAAAAACAAATAACAAATTATCCATCTATCGTAACTGACGATAGAGAAATTTGCAAATGTACCCATTCTTGAAAACGGATATAGAATGTAAAGCTAAAGGGATACTGGAGACAGGTAGAAAAATGGGTGCAGAAAGAAGAATGGGAATAAAAACAGAAACATTGTGGACGGGAAAAAAAAAGTCCGACTGTCTAATCGATCGAACCTTTAATGGGGATTTTTTTCTCCTTCAATCATGACAACTCCAGAAACAGGGGGCCAAAAAGGATGGGCACAGGATATTAAAGGATGAGGAAAAGAGAGAAACGAAAATTGGGAAAAAAGAACTGAGTAACAGAGAAGAGAAAGAGAGAAAGGAGAAAGGAGGGATGGGGTGGGTGTGGGGGTGGAATAAGCAGACAGAGACAGCAGGAGTAGGTCAAAGTAAAGGATATTTAAAATCAGGAGGGAAGGGTTTGGATTGGGGAGGATGGAGTTGTCACATGGGTAGAGAGGCGCGCGCGCGCGCGCGCGCATGTGTGTGTGTGTGTGTGTGTGTGTGTGTGTGTGTGGTGATAAACGGAGTTCAATTTCTTTTTCATTGTTCAAGCTTTCGCCTTTCAAATTGCTTTCTAAGGAACCGCCGTACAATCAAGCACACACACTGTTACACAACACACAACACACACACACACACACACACACACATTCACACACACACACACACACACACACACACACACACACACACACACACACACACACACACACACACACACACACACACACACACACACACACACACACACACACACACACACACACAAGCTGTGAAGGGAGAGAAACACACACACACAACACACACACACACACACCACAAAAGACAGAAGAAGAGAGAAAAGAGAGAAAAAGACAAAGGAGAGAGAGAGAAAAAGACGAGAAGAAGAGAGAAGAGAGAGAAAGAAAAGGGAGAGAGAAAGAGAGAGAAAGAGAGAAAAGAGAGAACAGAGAAGAGAGAGAAAGAGAGAGATACATGCGCGCGCGCGCGCGCGCGCGCGCGCGCGTGTGTGTGTGTGTGTGTGTGTGTGTGTGTGGGGGTGTGGGGGGGGGGGGTTTGGTCAGAGACAGAGAGACAGAGAGAAACAGAGAGAGACAGGGAGTGACGAAGAGACAGAGAGACAGAGAGTGACTCGTATGCACTCGATGCCATACATGTGTTCCCCGAAAGATCACATGAACGACCACGAGGATCACGTGTATTTCCTGCCTACTTTACGCATGTGAAAAGGATGGACAAAGCGGATTCCTTCCATCTGGGATCAGTCCCCACTGACCATCGATCGGAAACCGGAGGTGCAGACATAATCAGGTGAAAGCGACTGACCTGCAATCAGACCAAGGTGGTGAAGTGTGGTGCTTAGAGCCCCAGCTGCGAGTTGCTCGTTAACTTACACGCACCTGCGCAGACGGCAATACCCGCACACGCACATACAGATGTAAAATTATATGCTTGTGTGTGTGTGTGTGTGGGTGTGTGGGTGAGTGTGTGTGTGTGGGTGGTGTGTGTGTGGTGTGTGTGTGTGTGTGCGTGCGTGCGTGCGTGTGTGTGTGTGTGTGTGTGTGTGTGTGTGTGTGTGTGTGTGTGTGCGCGCGCGCGCGCGCGCGCGTGCGAGCACACACATTTTGGATATACTGAGACATAATGAGAGAGGAAGAGTGAGCAAAATCGTGCAGGAAAAGGACACGAAATAGAGAGAAATCGAGAAAGAGAGAGAGACAGTTACACAGAGAGACAGAGACAGAAACGGAGACAGACTCGTTAGCATCCAACCCATCCAGTCAAATCATTGTATTCTTAGTGTTATATTTAATTTTCGATTTGTCCATCTGTCCCTCCCTCTTGCATATTTGCATTCACCTGTCATTTCACCTATACTATACACTCCCCGGACACGCATACACTTCGATATAATTGTAATATTCTTACCTTACTGAATGATGCCTAATTGTATATGACACTGTATATCCATACACAAGGACAGCTACATGTATGAGCAATGCCTATTCAACACATTGTTAACAGCCTGACTGAAGGAGGGAGGGGGGAAAGTGGACTGGGGCGGGAGAGAACGGTGAACGTTCGAGTGTTGGAAGGTAGCTATGGAGATGATGTTTATTTCTTTGTAAATTTTTCGTTTGTTTGTTTGTTTTTTTGTGTGTTTTTTTTTTCCCCCGGGTTTTTCCCCTTCTCCACTGAAAAAAGTAAAAGGTTAATGACGATGTTTTAGAAAAAAAAAAAAGTGGGGGGGGGGGGGGGGGGGGGGGGGGGGGGGTTAAAAAAACCGAGACAGACAGACACAGTGGCAGAGAGAGAGAGAGAGAGAGAGAGAGAGAGAGAGAGAGAGAGAGAGAGAGAGAGAGAGAGAGAGAGAGAGAGAGAGAGAGAGAAAGACATACGAACAGACAAACAGAGACAGACAGACATTCAGACAAGCAGACGAAGGGACAGACAGACAGACAGACAGACAGACAGACAGACAGACAAAACAGAGGGGAAACAATGGTGGCACTATGAAGAACGAAATGCGTGAGGTGATAAATGTGGACTCAGCCTAATCCTCCCATCTTCTCCTTCCTCTAACAGCATTCCCCTTAGCACACACCCGCCCCTCCCTGTGCACACCGACCATCAAGATCATGGATGGCCCACTTACCTTCTGGTTTCTGACGACCAAGTGAGGGCTTCTCCTCCCTCTTTACACACATCACTGGTTTCTGACGACCAAGGTGAGAGGTTCTCCTCCCTCTTTACGACCAAGGTTTCTGAGAGGTTCTCCTCCCTCTTTTACACCACTGATCTTCTGGTTTATGACGAACCAAGTGAGCGGAGAAAGGTGAGAGGTTCTCCTCCCTTCTTTACCTCTTTTACCCACTGATCTTCTGGTTTCTGACGACCAAGGTGAGGGGTTCTCCTCCCTCTTTACACCACCACTTATCTTCTGGTTTCTGACGACCAAGGTGAGAGGTTCACCTCCCTCTTTACACCACTGATCTTCTGGTTTCTGACGACCAAGGTGAGGGGCTTCTCCTCCCTCTTTAACACTCTGCTGTCCAAACTTCCTGCTTGCGGGGCTCCGGGTGAAAGATATCGCCAGTCAATGTGACTGAGCGAAAGTTTAGTGTATATAAGAGGAGAGAGAGAGAGAGAGCGAGATAGGGGAGACAGACAGACAGACAGACAGACAGACAGAGAGCCACACACACACACACACACACACACACATACGCACGCACGCACGCACGCACGCACGCACGCACACGCACACACACACACACACACACACACACAACCACACACAGACAGAAGAGCGAGCGAGCGAGCGAGACGAGAGAGAGAGAGAGAGAGAGAGAGAGACAGACAGACAGACAAAATTAATTTGTGGTCACACACATTCACAGCAAATAAACATAATTTAGCCACATTACCCATTTTCTCACATATGACATACATTCATATAGAGGAATTTGGATTTCAATTAAACATCTTCTCGGTTCAAGAAATCAATGGACAGGGAATAAAACTTTGTTAAATCTGACACTTCTGCATTTAACCGATCGATATCTTCGTCCTGACTGAAGAAGGTCATACTGATTTGCAAGGACGTGGGTCTGGTCACACGTAATCTTCTTCGCTTTACAACTAACACGGCACCTATATAGCTCACTCAGACTTTTTTTTCTCTCTCTCACAACGATTTTTCCTCCCACGTTCACCACTTTCTCAAGCACATTTCTGCTCTTCACAGTAAACCCACCATACCAACACATAAATGAGGAGAAAGTTAGAAACAGATTCCAAGAAGCATGAATAAAATGTCCGAAGAATGTCAGTATTCACATGAAATGATCGCAGCTTGCGAAGACAATATAATCTGGTTTGACATTTATTCATGTTAAAGCTATTAACCCCTGAAATTTAATTGCAGTCACTCAGAGAGAGAGCGAGAGCGAGAGAGGAGAGAGAGAGAGAGAGAGAGGAGAGAGAGAGAAGAGAGAGAGAGAGAGAGAGAGAGAGCGAGAGAGAGAGAGAGAGAGAGAGAGAGACATACTCTTGAGTACGGAACATTACTCTGAGTGGGAAAAGTAAGTAGCGAATATGATCCAACCAAATCCTTCCATCTTCTCGTTTGGCTACTAGTTTCGCTAATGGTCATTCCAGAGCTAGGCGTGCTCCTCCCCGGGGAAAATGACCAACAGTATCTGCGATGACCTAACTACATGGCTCTTATCCTCCGGTCTTCAAGCGTGTAATAAGGTAGGCTTTCCTCCCTCTCTCCACTCCGCCATCTGAATTTTCCTGCTTGGCTTACTAGCTTATATGGACATGGGTATTCAAACTACTCCATTAGGTGACAGAGAGACAGAGACAGAGAGAGAGAGGAGAGAGAGAGAGAGAGAGAGAGAGAGGGAGAGAGAGGGAGGGAGAGAGAGAGACAGAACAAGAGAGAGAAAGAGCAGCAGAGACAGGGAAAGATAGAGAGACACAGCAGAGGCAGAGAGAAAGGAGAGAAGCAGAGGCACAGAGACAGGCAGAAGACAGAGAAGACACAGAGAAGACCCAAAAAGACCAAACATAGACAGTTGAAAAAGATAATCCAGTACATCCACTAATTGACGGGATATACGCAGACCTAAACAAGGGGAGATGCAGAAATTTGATGGATATGTTATATCTTCACACACACACACACACACACAACACACACCACACACACACACACACACACACACACACACACCCCAGAGAGAGAGAGAGAGAGAGAGAGAGAGAGAGAGAGAGAGAGGAGGGAGGAGACAGACAGACAGAGAAAGAGGCAGAGACAGAAAGATAGAGAGAAGCAGAGACAGAGAGACAGGCAGAGACAGAGACACAGAGAAGACCCAAACATAGACAGTTGAAAAAGATAATCCAGTACATCCACTAACTGACGTGATATACGCAGACCTAAACAAGGGGAGATTGCAGAAATTGATGGATATATTATATCTTCACACACACACACACACACACACACCACACACACACACCACACACACACACACACACACAGAGAGAGAGAAGAGAGGAGAGATGAGAGAGAGAGAGAGCGAGCGAGAGAGAGAGAGGAGAGAGAAGAGAGAGAGGAGATGGAGAGAGAGAGAGGAGCGAGGAGATGAGAGCTAACTGCGTAGAGCACAGGTTGACAGTAATGGGACAGAGAAAGAAAAAGAAACGATTGGACATTCAATGAAACAGACACGAGATGGGAGACAAACGGGCAGAAAACCCACCACGTCACTACGACGG
>JADBJO010005090.1:12500-17500 GCA_016801955.1 Conus betulinus | reverse complement strand
CACACACACACACACACACACACACACATGCGGGCATACTCGCAAGCCCTCACGCGCAAACGTATGCATACACAAATACTGGGTTAATGGACAATGGAGAGAGAGGAAGATGAGAGAGAGGAGAGAGAGAGAGAGGGACAGAGGGACAGAGAGATAGGACCAGAGAGAGATAGAGACCAGACAGAGAGACAGGGAGAGAGGAGACAGAAGACAGAGACAGAGACAGAGACAGAGAGAGAAGGAGACAGAGAGACGAGAGGCAGAGAGAGGGGAGACAGAGGAGAGAGAGATGGGAGACAGAGAGGCGAGGAGACAGAGAGAGAGGAGAGAGAGAGAGAGAGGGAGAGAGGAGGAGAGAGGAGAGAGAGGAGGGAGAGAGTAACAAATACAAACCAGTTTTCCTGCAACCCATTAGCATTTTATACCCACTCCACAATGATCAGGCTTGCAAGTTACAGAAACTTCCGTGTGGGCACCAATATGTATATATTTTATAAGAGAGAGATAGTGTGAGCGAGAGAGACTGAGTCAGACAGTCAGACAGACAGCAAGAGACAGAGACAGAGAGAGCTGACTGTGTATAACGCAAATGGAAAGAAAGGGGAGAGACATAAACAAATGATTGCACATCCAGAGAAAAAGAAACGAGGGCGGTTGGAAATAGGCAAATTCGCTCACAAACAAAACGCTCTCTAGCCTGATCCTCAAATCGCCGCGTGGATTTCCAACCACCTTGTCAACAGCCGCCCATTCCCAGGAAGACAGTTTCTTGATAGGGAGCAAGAGTTGCCCTACGTGCACTTATTCACTGTTTGCTGTTCTCTGCTTTTACCTGAGATTTTTTTTACCTACCAATCAAACGAAGGTCACCTGTGTCTCTTATTGTTTGTCCATGTTGTTTGTTAGACTATATTCAAGACCGAAAAAGCCTCTGCCTGTCCTGAATGAATATCATTTATGTTTGTTCCTTAATCCGGTTGCTGTTGTGTAGAGCGGTCAGGTACGGTGTATATGGGCAAGCATTGCGCATCATTTGCCGCGGGGTTGTCTCTTTTTTTTGTATATTGTGTGCTGGTCTGTCTCGTCATTTCTCCCTCTACCGTAGCCCCATGGACATCATCATTCCACCCTTCAATTATGATCTATTGAATAAACAGACATATTACTACCATAGACAAATGGATCATCAATTCACCCTTCAATGAAGATCTATTGATTAACAGGACATATTACGTGACAGACCGCTCTCATTCGTAGCCACGTATAATTCTAAAAAAGAAACGTGCTATGATCTTGACAAACAAATCCTGAATCCAGCCTTTTGATCTAGATCCGCACCACCGATCAACTCCAACAAGGCTATACATACAGTTCCATCTTTAAAACAAGCTTGGTTCATAACAAACCAACTAATTAATGGACGTGGGTGAAGACGTAACATCCGTGTTGTTAGTTTCCAAAATACGGTGGCAGTACCATCTTTGCTGACAGAGATTTGTAGAGAAACAAACAGACATCAAACCCTCCATGTATGACGACACTGTAATTTGCTAACGTACCCATTCTGAAAAAAAAAAAAACATATATGGACTGTGAAGACAGAGAGGTAAGGAGACAGAAAGGAACATAAGTGCAAGAAGAGCAAACGCGAAGAAAAAGGACAGATGGAATATAAACGTGAAAGGAAGCAAGTCCTACGGGGGAAGGGAACGAAGGTGGGGGGAAGGGGGGGGGGACAAGGGGAACGAAGGGGGGGGGGGGGGAACGAGGGGAAGGAACCGGGGGAAAAAGAGGGGGGGAAGGGAACAAGGGGGGGGAACGAGGGGGGGGGGGGGGGGGGGGGGGGGGTGGAAGGAGGGGGGAAGGGGGGGGGGGGGGGGGGGGGGAAGGGAACGAAGGAGAAAGAGACAGTAGTATGTAGAGGACAGGAAAGCAGGACGACCAGTGGGACATCCTTTTCAGTGAACAGGTTAGAAGGGTGGGGGGAAAAGAGACAAGGGAGAATGTTGCGGGTGTGTGGTGTGTGTGTTTGTGGTGTTGTGTGTGTGTGTGTGTTGGCACGTGTTGTTGTGGGTGTTGATGTGTGTTGTGTGTGTGTTGTGTGTGTGTGTGTGTGTGTGTGTTTGGTGGTGTGTGTGGTGTGTGTGTTGTGCGAGGTGAGAGCTAGATAGACAGGCTGAAAGGACAGAAGACAGAAAGGTAGATGGACAGACAGACGAGATGGAAACAATCATGGGTACCATGAAGAGAGCGAAAACGCGAGAAAGAAAAGACGGAGAGAGAAGCGGATTAAAGCTGACACCGCCTAATCCTCCCAATTGTTCACGTTCTCTTAAGAGGGGGGCCTTTGCCCGTGGTTATTCCCCTTGGGCACACACCCCATTCCCTCCCCTGTTTGGACAACAGACATCAAGATCATGGATGACCCAAGTATCCTTCTGGCTTCTGACGAGCAGGGTGAGAGGTTCTCCTCGCTCTTCACAGTCTGCCATTTAATCCTCCTAAATGCTGGGCCCTTGTGAAAGAGACGGGGGGGTGGGCCCATCTGATGTGGCTGAGTGAAGCTTGAGTGAGGAGAGAGGACAGAGAGAGACAGGACAGAGAGACAGAGGCAGAGAGAGAGAGACAGAGGACTTGGACAGACAGGCAGGCAGGAGAGGGAAGAGAGGGAGAGGAGAGAAGAGGGAGAAGCAGAGAGGAGGTTTGAGAGAGAGGAGAGAGAGGAGAGCGTGGAGAGAGAGGAGGAGCGGACGAAGAGAGGAGGGCGTAAGGTAATGTTGCTTATAGCCAGCTGACCAACGAGAGAAAGACGTGAGAGGAGAGGTGAGGGATAGACAGAGACAGGCAGAGATGGAGATAGACAGAGACAGAAGGTAGACTGTGACAGACAGGCCCCAGACTGACCAGAGAGAGAGAGACGAGTGAGAGATAGACAGAGAAGGCCGAGCAGACGAGCCAGATGGACAGTGGAAGACTGGTGGACAGAGACAGAGACGAGGCGAGGAGGAGGAGAGAGAGAGAGAAGAGAGTTAGTAACGGTAGTTAAGTGAGAGTAGGTAGGTAAGCCCGCGTAAGTACGGTACGGTTTTTTGCTTATCGCTAGGTTGACAGAGGAGAAGAGAGGAGAGGAGAGGAGGAGGTGAGAGAGGTGGAGAGAGAGAAGGGAGCGAGGAGAGCGAGAGGAGAGAGAGGGGGGCAGATAGAGAGGCAGATAAAGCGAGAGCAGGCAGATATAATTTAGAGAGCGAGGACAAAATCGATAGAGGAAAAGAAAAGGGGACGGGGAAACACTGAATATTACGTGAAAAGAAAACAAGTTAAACAAACGGTTCAGAGTACTGAATGTGGACTCGCTAGTCCTGCCATCGTTCTTTTGATTATACATGGACCGTCGTACTCGTAATGACATTCTTGTCAGATACCTAAAGCTTCGTGTAAAGAAAAACTACAGGATCTAGGAGATCCTACCCATCATCTGGTGCTTTTTGTGGCAATAGGGAGCTTTATGCTAATTTGTCACATTAAGATAAGAAATCTCCATGTTCTGGATTTTCAGTGGAAACGGTGGGATGGCCCCCCCCCCAAACTGGATGTGTGTGTGGTGTGTGTGTTGTGTGTGTGTGGGTGTGTGTGTGTGTTGTGTGTGTGTGTGTGTGGTGGGTGGTGTGTGCGTGGTGTGTGCGCGCCCGCAAGTTCCCGACCTGACCAACGGGGAGGTGAGTTCACAGGAACCTAGGCGCATTACATACAAAATGTGGAGGAGGTACGGGAAGGAAATGGGGAGAGAGAGCAGGGGCCCCCCAGGCACCATCTGTAATTGGCAGTTTGTCCACCAAATGCATTGTCCTGTGATGGCTTCCTCCACTGACAGCAGTTCGTTCAATGACCGTGAGTTCAACGACTGACTTCTGTTCAGATGGCAACCATTGGGGTCAGTGTAAAGGGCACCACTGGTCATTCAACGTTTGTGTGGCCGTGTGGGGACTGGAAATAAACAGTCTTGCATTATATATATATATTTATATCTTATATATATATATTATATATATATATAGCATATATAATATATATTACTATCTATATATATGTATTACATTACCGTGGTGCTGTGTCTTCTTTTGACCGCAAGTGCACAGACACAATCAGGCCCCCCGTTTACCTCTCGCCCCTGGTGGGTCTCCCTGATGCCCCCCCAGTCCGCGACATGGACGAAAGGACTCGGGAGAAGCAGGCGGCAGATAACGTACAGATCGGCCCATTCGAGTAGGGAGTAGAGAGGGGATTAGTCGATAGTTTTACTCATAGGCAGCTTCCCTTAGTGAAAAAGGTTTTTAAACTGTTATGATACACCATTTCATTTTCCCATTTCATTCATCTTCAATTTTTTGTTTTTTTTTTCAATTTATAATCTTTTTTTTCTCCATTTCTAAATCTCTTGCCAAAGTCATTAAATAAAATGATGGAAGAAAATGTTAACCTTCACTTGTTTCCTCCCCCCACTACTTAATTGTCAGACATATATAATATATAGATATATTATTTATTATATATATATTATATAATCTATATTATATATGTTCGTAGTATTATATATATATATATATATAATATAATATATTGTTTTTGTTTGTGTTTGTTTTGTTTTGTTTTGTAAACAAATGATAACCCCTGCTGTTTTCTGATGCGATCCACGGTAATGTAAGTGGTATTCAGCGTAAATGGTTCTTTCCATAGTTTGGCTTCACCATGCTGTCATCCAATCCTCGTTCGTAACTGCTGGGCTCTAGTGGAAGAGAGATGTTTTATGTTCCCTATTCGAGATATGATTGAGTGGAGACTGAAAGAGAGCGAGGGGAGAAGAGGAGAGAGAGGGAGAGGGGAGATGGATCTGAGAGGAGAGAGAGGGGAGAGGAAGAGGAGGAGCGCTGACGTGGGAGGACGCGAGGATGAGATGGACGAGATGGAGAGAGGGGAGACGAAGCGAGAGAGCGAGGGGAGAG
>JADBJO010005090.1:0-7500 GCA_016801955.1 Conus betulinus | reverse complement strand
TCCCCGCTCACTCTCTCAAACACGTACTGTTAGTTAGACAGAATCAACTGCTACTGCAGGTATGAATGCTCATCTCTTCCTAGTTTTCCATTCTAAGATATAAAAACAAGTTTTTGTTTTCATTGCTGGACATTTCTTGCGGTTTTGGCAACACCAAGCTGCTTTGTAAGTTGCTGGAATGGTGCTTGGTTACTTATCCTTGAAATTTATCAATCGATATATATATGTGTGTGTGTGTGTAGAGGGGAGAGAAAACAGATAGCGTATAATACAAATTGACAGAAAAGAGGCACAGAGAAAAAAACTATAGCGCATCCAGAGAAAACCAGACACAAGGTGGGTTGAAATGCGGGAGGAAAAAAAAACTACCACTTTAGTCACGACAGGCTCTGGCCTAATCGTCCAATCCCTGCGTGGGTCTCCAACGGCCTTGTCAACAACAGCCACCATTCCCGAAGAAGACATCTAGAGAAGACAATGACCTAGCATCTTGCCCCGCTCGTCTCACTCCCCCCTTTGGTGGCGTGGTATAGGTGGGGAAAAGAGTAAAGGGTGGGTTGAGGACGAGGGTTTCTTCTGCATTTCGCTGGCACACGCTGTGGGCGCATGTATGCAAGTGTACTTAGGAGCGCAGACAAATGTGCACGTGCGCTCTCTTTATCTGTGTCTCTCTGTCAGTGTTTGTCTCGTTCTGTCTGTGTTCGCGTGGATACATGTGTGCGTGTGGACTGGTCCACATGCTTTGATGCATTCGCAATGAATAAGAAAAAAAAAAACTCATATTCTCTCTGTCTATTAGTGTGTGTGTGTGTGTGGGGGGGGGGGGGGGAAGAAGCAATCTGTGGTATTACGGGGTGATTAACAGATTGCGCTAATCAACGTAACAGACGTATTGCTGTAAATCATCAGACATTGTATGAAACTGCCTTCATGTTTGTTTTTTTTTTTTTTTTTTTTTTTTTTTACAACAACAATGACTGCATATACTACAGCTAAGCAAAAGTCAACACGAAACTGACTGTGTGAATGGTACATAACTATAGAAGGTGACACTGTTTTACACGAAACACAAACACATTTGATACACTTTCTGTAAGTCTTCTCGCTCAGTTTAATGCCTGATATGGACATCATTCAACGTCGTCCACTACTGAAATGGCTGTCGATGTCTTTTTTTCTCGGGGGGGGGGGGGGGGGGGGGGGGGGGGGGGGGGGGGGGTAGAGGGGGGGGGGGCCTCGAGCATAACGGGGGGGGGGGGGGGGTGATGTGATAAAACAGGCATTCCAAGACTATCCTCTAAGGAACAGCGTAAGAGGAGACAGGGCAGACACAGGTGATGTGATAAAACAGGCATTCCAAGACTATCCTCTAAGGAACAGCGTAAGAGGAGGCAGGGCAGACACAGGTGATGTGATACAGCAGGCATTCCAAGACTATCCTCTAAGAAACAGCGGAAGAGGAGACAGAGCAGACACAGGAAGAGAGGGTCAACATTGCCGACTGGACCAGGGGCACTTCACCGCCACCCAGACACATTACTCTCAACCGTTGAGACAGCAGGTGCATTCCATCCTCCAGAGCCTCAAGGCCCTCGGGCCAACTTCTTCACGGACAGACAGTTCAAAAGTGTTTGCCCACTGACCGTTACGTCCAGCGACTGCAGACCTTCAACGACTTTGGTTGTCCGCTACTTGCCATTGTTTGGACTGTGCGGTCAGTGTAACTGGCCAGCCGCTGGTCATTGAACTGTGCGGTCACTGGACGTCACAGTCCGTGCATTGTTGGGAACACATGATCGTCACATCCGTCCCTGCATGGACAGTGGCTTCCTACACAGTGGTCATCTTGGCTTCATCATACACGCTCAGTCAATGTCTATCACTGCGGTGCACGCACGACGCTCCCACAGTCACAGTGGCAAAATGAATGTAGAGCTGCATGCTTTCAACACAGAGGTGAATGTTCGGACAGACGTCTTCCTGATATATATATATATATATATATATATATATATATATATATATATATAATATATATATAAACTAATCTACTCTACTTCTTCCAGTTCAAACAGATTTTTCTTTATTAACATACATGTCTGTCTCATGGATTCATTCTATCACGAAATATCCGTTCTCCTCCAGAGTAGCAGCAAACAACACGGCTTGTGTTTGATGTGAAGGTCATGAATCTCAGAGTAGCGGATACTCCCTAGCCCTATATGATTCAGATGTGTCTGTTCTAATGATGTGGGTATTCACAAAGTGGACTATAACTGTAAATCATTGTGTATCGCTGTTGCTACATTCATGGCAGCATCTCTTCATTTGTAGGCAGCTACATGTGAGGCGTGTGTGTGTGTGTGTGTGTGTGTGTGTGTGTGTGTGTGTTGTGTGTGTGTGTGTGTGCATACATGCGTGCATGCGTACGTGTGTGTGTGTGTGTGTGTGTGTGTGTGTGTGTGTGTGTGTGTGTGTGCATACGTGCGTGCAAGCGTACTTGTGTGTGTGTGTGTGTGTGTGTGTGTGTGTGTGTGTGTGTGTGGTGTGTGTGTGTGTGTGTGTGTGTGGTGTGTGTGCATACGTGCGTGCATGCGTACGTGTGTGTGTGTGTGTATGTGTGTGTGTGTGTGTGTGTGTGTGTGTGTGTGTGTGTGTGGTGTGTGTGTGCATACGTGCGTGCAAGCGTACTTGTGTGTGTGTGTGTGTGTGTGTGTGTGTGTGGTGTGTGTGTGTGTGTGTGTGTGTGTGGTGTGTGTGCGTGCGTACGTGCACGCGTGCGTGCGTGCGTACGTGTGTGTGTGTGTGTGTGTGTGTGTGTGTGTGTGTGTGTTTGTGTGTGTGTGTGTGCGCGCGCGCGCACACGTGTGCTCGATTCCCACACACATGCTGTTACTTATGGTTTACACCGACTTAGTGCAGTTCTCCATTGACAATGGTTCAGTGAACCATAGCCCACTGTGTGGAGCCGAGCGAGTGTGCATTATTAAGCTCGACATTGTTGGACAAGCATGCTTTCCTCGAATAAGCGCCGTTCGTTGACCCTGGTAATTAAGCCAGAGCTACGAGTGGGACCTGGGACAAGCAACTAGTGACAAATGAACTGTGGCGCCCTCTTCTGACGACACTGCACTAACTGTCAGTGTGGAAAAGGAACATTAGGTCGTCAGCATAACGGCGAGGTGTCCACTGAAACTCGTCAGGCTGTTTCCCCTCTGTTTATGACGATCTATGAAAATGAAGGTGACATCAGTATAATCCATGGCTTCTATCCTGGCCTACGACCACACGGCAGACAGTGTTCCACTGCAGTCCTGGTCATAACACATCCACCTTTCACAAGACACTCTCAGCTGCTTAGATAGTTCCAACAAAAGGTAAACACACGTTTAGCGTGCAGATAAAACTCATGTGTGTGACTCTAATCCGTCATATGATCCCACAGCACACTGCAAACGTCCAGCTAGTAGCAGTTCAGAACAACCCAAAAACCAAAAGGAACCAGCGGGAAAAAAAATCAACAACATCAAAGACACACACACACACACACACACACACACACACACACACACACACACACAAAACATATAACGACGTGGTGAATATGAAACTAGCACGGGGACGTTCTTTTCTTCAGCAGAACGCGGAGGAGGGAGGGCAACAGCTGGTTAATTTAGGTTCGCGGGATGAATGACAGACACACCGTGCAGCCGTCAATCCGCTCACCATCGCATTGCAGCCTTGACACTGACGTCAGCTCAGTTAGGTCGGTCTCACAGGAGTCGTCCCACAATGCCTTTAAAGTGAGTTCTGTCTCACAACAGTCGTCCACAATGCCGTTAAAGTTAGTTCTGTCAAAGAAGTCGTCCCACAAAGCCTTTAAACTTAGTTCTGTGTGTCACAACAGTCGTCGTCACACAACGCTTTTTTTTTTTTTATTTATCTTACTTAAGTCTGTGTCACAGCAGTCGTTTCACAAAGCCTTTTCAGTTAGGTCTGTGATACAGGAGTCGTGACACAGCGCCTTTTCAGTTAGGTCTGTGATACAGGAGTCGTGACACAGCGCCTTTTCAGTTAGGTCTGTGATACAGGAGTTGTGACACAGCGCTCTTTCAGTTAGGTCTGTGATGCAGGAGTCGTGACACAACGCCTTTTCAGTTAGGTCTGTGATACAGGAGTTGCGACACAGCGCCTTTTCAGTTAGGTCTGTGATACAGGAGTCGTGACACAGCGCCTTTTCAGTTAGGTCTGTGATACAGGAGTCGTGACACAGCGCCTTTTCAGTTAGGTCTGTGATATACAGGAGTCGTGACACGCGCCTTTTCAGTTAGGTCTGTGTCACAGGAGTTGTGACACAGCGCCTTTTCAGTTAGGTCTGTGTCACAGGAGTTGTGACACCAGCGCCTTTTCAGTTAGGTCTGTGTCACAGGAGTCGTGACACAGCGCCTTTTCAGTTAGGTCTGTGACACAGGAGTCGTGACACAGCGCCTTTTCAGTTAGGTCTGTGACACAGGAGCCGTGACACAGCGCCTTTTCAGTTAGGTCTGTGACACAGGAGCCATGACACAGCGCCTTTTCAGTTAGGTCTGTGTCACAGGAGTTGTGACACAGCGCCTTTTCAGTTAGGTCTGTATCATAGGAGTTGTGACACAACGCCTTTTCAGTTAGGTCTGTGTCATAGGAGTTGAGACACAACGCCTTTTCAGTTAGGTCTGTGATACAGAGAGTCGTCACACAACGCCTGGCCAAATCAGCTCGCAAAAGCGCGTGCGTTTCCGTCAGATGTCTTTTTTTTGTCAGACAAAAAGAAGAGTAAGACTATAATTATTGCATGTGCTCTAACTTCACAAGAAATACGGTTTGGCAGTGCATTTTTGTCTTGAAATTCGTATCAACTGCCGATGAGCGGCAATTCTGTTAAATACCTGACGATGCCTCGCATAAAAAACGAACCAGCTACCAGATTAGAAAGAAATGAATAGGAACGCGTCAACTTTTTCAGATGATTACATAAACAAACAAAAGTGACATCTTGACGGATTTATGCTACTGGCGACAGTTCACTACAAGCAGGCAGTTGAGCCTTACAGGTATTTTCAAAACGGTGTAAGTGAGGGCGGAGAATGAAGCACAATTTAGAAAGATGACAAAGTACAGGACAAGACACAATGCATTTCGACCTCTTGGTACTTTCTTCAGGCAAGAAAAAACAACATTCAGGCAAAAACAAATAACACACAGATACTTGCTGAACAGCAGTCGAGCCGTTGGCGTATCAGTTTAATTATCTGGAGTTTGCAGCCGAGACTGGAGCGTTTTGCAAGTGTGATGCCTTGTTCCGGCAACAAAGCGTTGGCAACGAGCGCTTGATACGTTTGTATAGCGGCTTATATTATCATTCAAAGAGTGAAATAAATGGCGCGCAACTGTGGTCTAGTTCCATTTGTTTTTCTACGATATCACTTTGGAGCTGCTGATTTGAAGATCCTTTCCGATCATGTTACCGTCTGACGTCGTTCAAAAAGAAAGCAATGATCAGGACTGTGCTAGAATTACTTTTTGACAAAATCGTGTTCAGAGACCTACGTTCTCATTGCTGTTTTGGTAGAATCCTGTCTGTATTGTGCAATACTGTGTGTGTGTGTTATCGTTCTTTCTCACGAACGGGACAAAAGCTAGACGGAATTTAAAAAGAAAATATAAAAAAAAAAATAATAAAAAAAAAAAATACCCCCCCCCCCCTCCCCCCTATTTCTGCTTACCTGTCACCTTAGGTAACAAGCATTATCAAACAACCAATCAATCAATCAGTCGGTCAGTTAATAATTTATCAGACCTGAGCTTTTCTCAGTCTGTGTGTGTGTGTGTGTGTGTGTGTGTGTGTGTGTGTGTGTGTGTGTGTGTGACTCTGTGAGTGTGTGCTCTCTCTCTCTCTCTCTCTCTCTCGTCTCTCTCTCTCTCCTCCTCCTCTCTCTCTCTCTCTCTCTCTCTCTCTCTCTTCTCTCTCTCTCCTTTCTCTCTCTGTATCTCTCTTCCCTCTCTCTCCCCCCTCCCCCCTCTCTCTCGCTCAGTAGCTCTGTCGCGCTCAGTAGGGTCTGTGTTAGAGAGAGAGAGAGAGAGAGAGAGAGAGAGAGAGTGTGTGTGTGTGTGTGTGTGTGTGTGTGTGTGTGTGTGTGTGTGTGTGTGTGAGGTAATTAGTTTATTGGATATTTCAGTCCCATGCAGAAAAGAGTCACCAGCGGGTGGAGAGGAGGGTGGGCATGCTCCTGCTATCTGTTACCCTGGGAAATAACCAGGATATGGTTCCCAACCCATCAGTCCATTATTCTGACTGTTTTCCCCCCAACATATGAGTGACTCTTGCCATCCACAGATAATGAAATATGTCAAAATCGGGGTTTACCGCCAACACTGGAAATTCACGAAAGAAAATATCAGAAACAAACCAACGAAAGAGGAGAAAGAAACAAAGAGTGAGACCGAGAGAGCGAGGAAGGAGGAAAGCAGAGACAGACACACAGACAGACAGACAGGCAGGCAGACAGACAGACAGAGACAGACAAACAGACAGGAAACAGAAAATACACAGATAGATGGAGCAAGACACACACACACACACTACACACACACACAACACACACACACCACACACACACCACCACATACACACACACACACACACCACACACACATAATCATATATATATATATATATAGATAGAGAGAGAGAGAGAGAGATGATAGAGAGAGAGAGAGAGAGACGAGAGAAGAGAGAACAGAGAGAGAGAGAAAAGGGAGAAGAGCGGAGTGACAGAGACATACCCGTTCCAGACTCGCTCAGCATAGATAGCTCTCGAGCTATCTCCTCTCCCCCCCCATGTGTAGCGATGAGCGCATACCTTATCCCCTCACCCACCTTCCATCCTGTCCCTATACTATCTAGCGAGATGGATCTAGAGTAGATAACGCTATCGAGAGATAGGAAATCCTTCCCCCCTAACCCAGAGACACACACCATCTCTATATCTGAGCACGCTCATCTACTCTCTCTCTGCTTCTCTCTCGCTCTCTCCTCTTCTCTCTCTCTCTCTCGTCCTCTCTAGGGGTCCTCGCTGGACTATCTGCTCGCTCTCCCTCCCTCTAGGAGATGAGCGACGCATCGGAGCGCTGAGACACGACGGCTGCGCGTCTCTCGAGCGAGAGAGAGAGTAACTACTACAACACACAGAAACACCAAAGGAATCCGAGTAAAACAATGCAAAATACGAATTTTGTTTTTTTCTTTTTCCAGTTTAAAGGCCCGAACCCGGGGAAGGATAATGATAAATGGCATGGGAGAGGTGGGGGGGGGGGGGGTGAGTGATCACCCGATATACAAACATACTAAAACGCGCGGGCTCCGCTTTATAAAGCCCTCAACCATGAATATCGTGAGTGAGGAGATATGTATCCACTTGCGATAAGAGCCACCTCTGGGTTTGTTAGCTTAGTAGCGCAAAT
>JADBJO010005089.1:161813-174126 GCA_016801955.1 Conus betulinus | reverse complement strand
CAATAAACCGATCGCGCAATGTTGGGAACAAAACTGTATCAACATTGTCGGGGCAGACAGATTGTCAACTAACAAAAATTAAAGGACTTTTAAGGACTGGTATGGTTCAAAAGCAGGCCCTATATATTTTTTTAATGTTAAGGACTTACTGCACAAGCGCGGAGAATTTATAACGAACGAAAATAAGATAATCGACACGAGCACTATGCTTTTACTCTTGCAAGACTCACTCATGGAGCCTCTGCGACATAGATTTTAGGCACTCAGCTGGATTGTTATCATTATAAATACAATGTATTATTTGTTACACTACAGCATAGCAAAGTAGGATTCTCACTTCTTGTGATCAATAGACAAATATGTTTGAAAATGTTCACTGTACACAACAGATTCTCCAATCGTTGCCAGTTCACAAAAATGTTGTTTTGCCTGACTTCCATAAAGAATTTCAGTTCGTGTCATACACCTGTTTGTTTGAGTCACTGAGGGGTAAATGCCTCTATAAACTTTCTTTCTCCACACTGAAACTGTTTTGGCAACTGCACAGTCCAAGAACATTTGCTGGAACAGATTTGAACTGCTTTCACACAACACGAAAGCTATAATGACTTGTCACTACTTTTAAAGTCCCTCAGTATTTCAGATTTCATTGCCACTGTTTTAATACGGCTCAGGCTGTTCACTGACATCTGAGTTGGAGAAGTTCTGTTGGTTGATGAACTGCAGGATGAAGAACTGCTATAAGTGATGGGCTGGTCGCTCGTTGTGGAACTAAGAAAAAAAAAAAAACTCGAAACATGAACTGCAGGATATGAAGTCTTCATCAGGTTGCAGTGATTTTTTTCCTTTTTCTACGGCTATTTACAGCCATTCTTCCATTGTACATAATGTCTATGATCTTCTCGCAAATGTGGGCAAAGGCCTTGCTTCTGTCTCCACCTGGTTTGCCTGCAGCCGGTTCTTTGTACTCGTCTTATTCCAGCCAACCATGATAAACAAACACTTCCACGGCATGCTGACTTCTCAATTTCAAATGGTGGAACATTCATTCACATAAGCACATGCACTAATGAGGCCAGTACTCTGGGTGTTGTGGCCTATAGCAGACGACGAATTTGTGAGATCGTCGATCTTAACTCTGACTTTCCTTTTTTTTTTTTTTTTTTCAATATTCAATTTCAAGCCTTTTCTTTTTAAAACAAACTTGAGATTTTACATAGACTTTATTCAAAATCATAGGGAGTGACAAAAATTTAAGGACTTTTTTAAAGACCCTTTTCAGCAAAGCCTGATTTTTAAGGACTTTTAAGGACTGTAACGAACCCTGATTGTACACTCACTCTACTGTACGGCTGCCCTTTCCAAAACCATGAGCACCACCTCATCTTTCGCTCCCACACATTTTTGACTGTCTTGCCCCGCTACTGCGCTCTCTTCAATGGCTCCCTGTTCAGCAAAGCAGCCATCCTACAAAACTGCATCTTTTCTGCAGTGAATCGCTTGTAAATCCTGTTCCGAATATCTCACTGAGCTTTCACACCTGTATGCCTCATAATATCAATTCCGCTCCTACTCTGTATTCAACTTTTCTTATGCCCTCTTTCTGTACAAAACTTGTCCAAGACCTCCTCTGCCTTTTTTTGTTTGGAACTGACTTCCACATCATCTGGGACACTGCCTGACTGCCTTCTTTCAAAATCTCACCACCTTTCTTTTCCCTCCAACTCTGATGTTTTCCCTACATGCTGACGTAAGGGTGTGAAATGCGCTTGGTGCAGAGGGAGTGAGACAGCCAGGCTGGATGTGGTGCCAGCGTCTGATTGAGGCATGTTTTGTGGCACTGCTGTTTGTTCTTGTTTTGTGTGTTATGGCGATCGAATTTGATGTGTGGTGTACTGGCAGACTATATGCCCTCTGGAGCATTCATTTTGATTTAAATTAGATTTGTTATATATCCTTAATACATACAACACAGTGCTTTATATCGCAACATCTTTTTCTGTGTGAAATTCAGCTGTTCTGTCCACCGAGAGAGTATGCCAGCATCGTCAGGTGATGCACATTTTTTACTTGTCTGTCTTTTCTTTTCTTTTTTTTTTTTCTCCAAACTGATAAAAGTGTGGTTTCAATTTCTTCTAGAATATTGCCTTGGACAACTTCTATGGGTTTGGGGAAGATCTTTTTTCTTTGCTTGTTTGTTTGGTTTCGTGTGTGTGTGTGTGTGTGTGTGTGTGTGTGTGTGCATTTACATATCAAAGTTGTCTCTTTTGTTCCCTGAACAGAGTATGGCCCGAAACAACTTCCTTCTTGCTATCATGTTTTCCGTTTTGCTTCGTTTGGTTGGGGTTTTTTGTGTGTGTGTTTGTTTTTGTCTACATACTTTTGTTTCCCTTTGAACATGCTTTTAAAACAAAACTATTGCAAGGAACAACTTCCTTGTTTGATATGAGATTTCCATGGTATTGTTGTTTTCATCTTTTTTTATGGGTTTTTTTTTGGTTTTTTTTTTTTTTCCAACAGGATATGGCCAGGGACAGCTTTGGCTGTGGGAGGGAAGTCTCTGCGTATGCGTATTTTCTTGTTTTACTATTTGTTACAAGTCTTTTTCTTCAACAGAATATTGTCAGGGACCCTGCCATTGTTCATATGATCTGGTCTTGTTTTTATCATTTTTCTTTGTTGTTGTTTTTTTTTTTCTACTGAGTATTCCAAGAACACCTGTATTGTTACGATTGTTTTTTGTTTATGCTTTTTTTTTTCTGTGTTTTTGTTACCAGTAGGTCCTTTTCTTTTCCACAAAATATTGCTAGAGACACTCCCTCGTTGCTAGGAGTTTACTTTTTCTTTTTTTTTTTTTTGGGGGGGGTACAGGGGGGGGGGGGGGGACACAATGTTTTGGTGTACCTGTCAAAGTGGGGATTTCATTTTGTTTTGTTTTGTTTTGTTTTTGTTTGACAGAATAGAACCAGGGACCACTCCCTTGCAATTAACCTCTTTTCTTTCTGTGTGTGTTTTCGTTTATTCTAAAAATGTTGTTTCTTTCATACCCAATATTGCCAGAAATACCTTTTTCTGTTGCTATGTGGCCTTGTTTTGAGTGTGTGTATGTATGTATCATATGTGGGGCTGTGTGTGGCGCGTGTGTGTGTGTGTGTGTGTTGTGTGTGTTGTGGGTGGTGTGTGTGTGTGTGTGTGTGGTGTGTGTGTGTGCGAGCGTGTGGTGTGTGTGTGTGCATATGTATGTGTGTGTGTATGTGTGCACGCCTGTGTGTGTGGTGTGTGTGTGTGTGTGTTGTGTGTGTGTGTGTGAGAGAGAGAGAGGAGAGAGAGAGAGAGAGAGAGAGAGAGGAGAGAGAGAGGTGGAGATAGGGGGTGAGGCTGGGAAGGAAGAGAGAATGTGAACTTACTATTACTTCAAAAAGAATTGTTCATTTCACAATTGTGATATCAGACCTAAAAAAAAAAAAGGGTGGGGAGGAGAGAAAAAAAAAGGAAAAGAAAAGAAAGGTGAGTGTGTTGCGTGGTATATATGTGCACTGTCTTTCCTGTACTGCTTCATGAAGGACCATTTGTTATGACATTGTACACTGTACTGTTTAGTTTGCTGAAATACAAAAAAAAAAAAATTGTTCATACCCTACTAACATTTTTGTACCACCACCTCAGTCTCCTATTTAACCTTTTATGGCATTTTTTTTGTCATGCTGACCTGCAACAGCACAATGACACAATTGTACTGTGTTGATGCAAAAGGGATGGCTACTCTAATCTTCCCCGAGTCCTGAACTCTTGTCAATCGTTTTCAATTCCAAATCAATTATAAGCCTGAGCTTTTTGTATCTCAGTACGAACTGTGAACAGCATGACAGGCATGATTTTTTTCCACTTTTTGATCCTCTACAAGATTTGAGTGAAGGAGAGATGGACCAATGACCGATTCGGCATAAACGGCAAAAGGTGCAGAAACAGCCTGGCACTGGAGCTTGATATGTGATGCCGCCATTTATAAATTTCATGTGAAAACATCACGGGCACTCCAACAATCTGAGGCTCTGCTACTTATAACAGAAGAGATGTGTGTTGAAAGCCTGTCTTCAATCAATGAAAGAATCTAAGAGGCAGAAGTAGGTTTTTTTTATCTTTTTTTTTTTTTTCATATAACCAGAGTCTGGAAAGAAAAAGACCTTTCACCATTGATTCCTTCCCCCCCCCCCCCCTTCCCCCCAGCTTCCAATGTGGGCAATGGCGGGAGACAAGTATCAATCCAGTCGGAGCATTGCAGCCAGTTTCCACCCCCTACCCTACCTGTGTCCAGTCTCATACTCCTCAATGGAGTTCTGAAACCCTGGGCCCCCCTCCTCCAGCTCAGAGTTGAAGCCTCCGATGGCATAGATCTTGTTTCCGCTGGCAGCCATGGCATGGCGCGCCGCCGCCCCTTCTTCAGTTTGGCTCGGCACTTGCGTCCATTTGTTCTTCTTGGAACGGTACCCTGTAAAGTGTTCCCACACAAGTACCAACTCATTTTGAGGGATTGGATACTACCAGAATACCATTTCCAAACAGCCGATAAGGATTGGATACTACCAGACTAGCATTCAAACAAGCCGATAAGGATTGGATACTACCAGAATAGCATTTCAAACAAGCTGATAAGGATTGGATTACCTACCAGAATAGCATTCAAACAAGCTGATAAGGATTGGATACTACCCAGAATAGCATTCAAACAAGTTGTTAGGGATTGGATACTACTGGAATAGATTCAAACAAGTTCATTTTCACGAAGGATATACAACGCAATCTATCCCTTGTGTGGCTGATACCCAATATTCATAAACAGAAAAAAGAAAACAGTTTTGGAAAACTAGCAAAAACTGTTTTACCTCATAGAACCTTCATTTTGCTCACAAGCTTCCTGAGTCTTCTCAAGAATTTCCCCAGGCAACTGAAGATGATCTGAACAAGTATTTGTGGTGAGAGAGACACTGCAAAAAGAACCAGCCTAAAGTCGTCTCGAAAAAAGAGAAAATCACGCGACATCTGCAAAAATAAACTTACATTCTCCAGAGGAAAATCATAGCATGGTATGACATGGAAGCCAACACAAGGACATGGTATCATACAATCTACACAGCATCTGCAAGTGACAGGATCACACTGCCTGACATGAGACCTAAATCTGTCATCTTGCTGTCAACACTCTCTTCGTTTGCCCAAGAAAAAGTCTTGTGAGACCACAGCTAACCAGGCCTCACAAGCACAACGTATAGCAATGTGACGAAACAACACTGTAGGACACTACCCCCCAAAAAAGCATAGCACTCCGCAGCTCCGGTTCCTACACAGTTGTACCATTTTTCAAGCAACCGCTCACCTCATGAAACAGGTCTGCAGCAAACCACCCGCCTGTGATGAAGATGTCGTTGTCGTCGTACACGCAGGATGCAACTCAATACCCGTATCGTGAGGCAGCGGCGCCAGATGGAACCACTGCCTGGAGTTGAAGCTGTAGGCAAACACATCCTTGGAGCGCACATACGACGGCGGCTTGGGCGTCTCTCTCCCCTCCGGACAGCACCACCAGGATGTCCTCAAAGCGGGAAACACTTCCCGCGGCGACATCAGCTCCGACGAGAAAAAATCGTGCCGACCGAGACGGAAGAAGCTGAAAAGTTTTTGGCCTTGTCAACGGAGCGCAAGGACTTCGGGCAGTCTTTGAGCATGTCGTTTTTTCCGCACGATGTCCATGAGGTACTGTGGTCGTGTCAGACTCAGCCGCACGCTCTGGGAAGATACTGGGGAGGTGTTTGGCACGGGACTCCTGATCGTAGGAAACCCATCTGAAAGCATGAAAACAATGGCACTGTAATGACAACAGTTATTCCTTTACTCTATCTGAAAGCATGAAAACAATGTCATTTTAATAACAAATGTAGTTCCTTTACTCCATCTAAAAAATAAAAACAATGTCACTGCTTTTTAACAAAAGTTATTTCCTTTACTCCATCTGAAAGCATAAAAACAATCTCACTGCAATGGCAAAGTTGTTGTTTAACTTAACTCTCTCTCCATATGAAGGTCTGGATGAGGGCCCTTCAGTCAATATTCATCTCAAACAAAGGGTGTGGATAAGGGCCCTTCAGTCAATATTCATCTCAAACAAAGGGTCTTGATTGGGGGTTTTGAAGTTTCTCAATTTTTGAAGAATCACCTCATTTCAATAAATGACATCATAAGTTATTAACATCTTCACTGACCTTTCCCCGGGCCTGTTGAACGGGACCAATGAACAAACAGTTTACAGCTGTATTCACAAGCAGTTGATTTTTTTTTTTTTGTTAGATGACCAAGTATTGTGTTCAATGTGTTGTTGTGTTCAAATGTATTATTGTATTCAATGTGTTGTGTTCAATATGTTACTGTGTTCAATGAGTTATTGTGTACAATGTGTTATTGTGTTCAATGTATTATTGTATTCAGTGTGTTAATGTGTTCAATATGTTTATTGTGTTCAATGTGTTATTTGTGTTCAATGTGTTATTGTGTTCAATGTGTTTAATGTGTTCAATGTGTCACTGTGTTCAATGTGTTAATGTGTTCAATGTGTTAATGTGTTCAATGTGTTATTGTGTTCAATGTGTTAAATGTGTTATTGTGTTCAATGTGTTAATGTGTTCAATGTGTTTCAAGCATCCAGTGGCACTAAGGGCATGTTTTAAGACTGGCTCTTCAAAACCAATGTCGTGACAAAGGGGGAAACAATACACACATAACCATACACACATGTACATCCATTTCTGACAACAATTTTAATGTGGTTTCCATTGCTTCAGTTTCCACTCAACACAAACAGTATAAACTGATGTTCTGTCCTCATTTTTTCACCCCTAGTCTATATAACCAACCCCTCCTCCTGCCCCCCCCCCCCCCCCCCCCCCCCCCCCCCCCCCCTCCTTTGAATAAAATGTTCACGGTCCTCAATTTCTCATGCCCAATTCATAAAAACATTAGTGAAAGAAAAAAAAAAACCTCACTTGAGTCATTACCTCTCCCTTCTGGCAACAATAATGTGATATGAAAAAAAAAAAAAAACAGGAAAAGACAAAAAGAAAAACACAGGAAAAAGAAGGTGAAAAAAAAAAGCGCGTTGTGACTGACTTAATGGCAGTGTCGGTGATGCATTCTTCATCGATGGCCTTCAGGTTGTCGTCTTTCAGCAGACTGATCAGCTCGTCTGGCTCCAGAGCCAGGAACTCCTCCGTCTTGGACAGATCCATGAAATGTTCCATCACAAACGCCCACGCCTGAAAAAAAAAAAAAGTGCCATCTAGATCTTTACGGTCGTGACTCCATCCTTGCTGGAGCAGTTGTCTTATCGCTTACATGACAATAAACCAATATGACTGTATGGTGTTTCAGGTGCTTTTCTCTTCTTCCCACAATACAGAGTTAACCTTTACCAGCCATGTCACACACCACAAAGTGTGACGTGATTTCTTTCCCTCGGGCTGCAGCACCCAAAGTTGTGCGACGGACAGACAGTACATTCTGCCATGTCACACTCTACCGTGTGACTGGAACATAAAAAATTCCTACACTTTCCATAAAATGATCCAAGGGAAATAAGCTCTGTAACTGTCTTGGGGATGTTGTAGCGAGTAGTAGACCTTACTTTCAGTGCTCTATCGTGAACTTGGCTGACCCCAGCAGCTTTGGAACAAAGGAACTGATGGCACCGGGCTTTGCCGCTAAGCACGCGCGTGAAAAATGTTGGTCAGACGAAGGGGTGGCAGCGATTTCTTGCTCAATGAAGCGCTTGAAATCATATTACAAAGTGGATCTGGTGATGAGGGGAGGGCTAGAGAGATAGAAAACTATGACAGAGAAGAGGAAAGTGAATTGTTTGAAGATGCAGCCATCCCTTCATCTTCTGATTTGGTGTTGTAACAGAACGGAATAGAAAATAAACAAGATTTTTTTTTACTTGTCAGACATGTTTTTCAATGCACAGTCGTGTCTACACATTGAAAGTGAATGATTCAATATTACTATGTTCGATTAGTTGAGTGTATCTTCTTTCCTATGACACCTAACACAACACTGTCAGTTGTTGTCTAGCTACCGTAAAAATTAATTAAAAAGTGGTGAAATACGCGTGTCGGCAGGGACTGAGCGCCATGCGCGAGCACGCGGCAGCATGCAGCGAGCTGTGCTGCACGCGCTGCTCTCGGCTAGATAGTATTAACCAAGCTAACCACAGCATGGCTAAAGTTGGTGTAAAATAAGAACTGGCATTAAACCTTGCTGTTGCCTTATTCTGGGATGTAAGGGGAGTCTGGGAGACAAAAGCTTACAGTGACCTAGGTTCAAGGGCTTTGATGGTTCATGCTCCTGTAGAATAAAAGCTTACATGCTCCTGTAGGATACATACTTACAGTGACCTAGATTCAAGGGCTTTGATGGTTTCACGCTCCAATAGAATACATGCTTACAGTGACCTAGGTTCAAGGGCTTTGATGGTCCATGCTCCTGTAGAATACAAGCTTACATGCTCCTATAGAATACATACTTACAGTGACCTAGATTCAAGGGCTTTGATGGTTCACGCTCCTATTGAATAAAAGCTTACAGTGACCTAGGTTCGAGGGCTTTGATGGTTCACGCTCCTCTCAACAAGGGCCAAAACAAAGCTGATCCAAACTGGTCACAGCCAGCCAACAAAAATGAAACCTTGGAAAACCCGAGAGAGGAATGCACTGCATACTGACTGCTATTCCGTCACACTCTTATATGGTCACTTTCCATGTCAGTGCGAAGCATGCGCATTTTCTTCATCACTTCATGAAAAAGCCCTTCTAAAGTTTTATAAATGCACAGTCTTCACATCCCTGATTATTGCTCCATCAGTGCAGAAACAGTCAGAACACTGAACAGCCTCAATGTGAACAAGCATGTAAAATACCAACAGAGGACAAAACATGATAAATATTTTTCAAAAAAAAAAAGAAGAAGAAGAAGAAATGAAAAAGTATGAAAGAAAGGGGAAAACCTGGTGAAGGACAGGAAACAAAAATACAGAAATCTTTACAAGAAGAAAAGCAAAAAGAAAGGGTGAGGAATGGTGCACAGATAGCAACAGAAAAAAAAAAAAAAAAAACTTACGTGAAATAGGTAAAAAAAAAAAAAAAAAAGTACAGAGTTCCCCAGTTATTGTCCAACATCAGCACAAAAGCAATTAGAAAACTGAACAGCGTCAACATGAAAAAGCCTGCAAATATCAACATAGGACGCAACATGATAAATAAAAAAAAATAATTACTCAAAAACAAAGAAAGAAAAATGAAGAACAAGAGAAACAAAAAACCATAAACCTCACAGAGGGCAGGCAAAAAGAAAAAAGGTGTGAGGGGAAACACAGGTAACAACAACAATGGAAATGAAGTGAGCGCCCACCCGATCCTGCAGGTGCATACAGCTGTGCCAGTGTGCCAGGCGCCACCTGGCGATGCAGTTGCACACGGACAGGCTGCGGCACAGGAACTCCTCACAGCGGCGTTGAAGGCACTCCATCTGCAGCACACCGCCGCCCCCTTCAGTACCTGGAACACCCACCAACAGAAAAGGTACAGCTAAACCCATACGAAAAGGTGACAAGGCAAACAGGAATAACCTTCCCTAGAGAAAGAGATGGGAGGACAGCATCAGTGAATGAACCGGCCTCACACTCAGCAACTGTCTATGAGAGTGTCCGAGAACCGGGAGGAGGGATGGAGGAAGCTGGGTTGCGAAGTCTTCTGTGGCGCCCCAACGGTCTTCAAGACCCTGGGATAGGAGTTAGGTAATTGCGAGTGGTAAGATGGTACCATACCTGGCGCTACTTTTTACAACACCGGAACGGCAACATGTTAGGATGGGCGGCAAAAACATCAATTTAAATGATTTCTCCTGTTGAGTATTAGTGGAATTCAAACATGCAACGTCTAAGTTTGTTCTAACTGTGAACTTGTTGCTGCTTACAGCTCTGAAACAGAGATAGGGAGTAATTGCTATCTTTGCTGGTGATTGACCTGTAATTTGTGTACTTTGGGAAATCATTAAAAGGACAAAATATATGTGTACATCATGAACGTTGTGTGCATGTTTGTGTGCATGTATGTGTGTGTGTGTGTGTGTGTGTGCAAGTGTGTGTGTGTGTGTGTGTGTGTGTGTGTGTGTGTGTGTGTGTGTGTGTGTGTGTGTGTGTGTGTGTGTGTGAGTGTGTCTGTGTGGCATGTGTGCATGCATGCGCGCATGCATGTGAATGTATGGATGTGCATGTGTGTGTGTGTCAACAATACACTATAAAGGAACAGAAAAAAATAATAAAGCCAAACCAAATGACAAAAAGTTTAAGTGAGTGTGGAATGGGGTGGTGGTGGGGAGGGGCTGAGGGGGTGAGGGGGAGCGGGGCAGGGGGCTGGGGGGTAAGAGATGGAAAAACACCACTAATCTGACAAAAAGACCACTTCAATGGAACAAACAGTCTAACGATGGGACAACACAACCAGTTGGGACAAACAGCCTTTTACCTAAAGACCAAATCAGTGCAACATATAAATATTAGAACTCAAGGGCCACAAAGTCAAGACAGAGAGCTTTCAATAGAACAAAAGCACCCAAATCAGTTGGACGGAATCCAAAAACGGGCACCAATAATCAAAGTAAACAGTTGGAGGGCAAAAATGACAGGAAAAACACAACAGACAAGGATAAACAGAACCAGAATAATGGAAAAACAAAGTAAATAGTAGGGCAAAGGGCAAAAACGACAGGAAAAACAGCCAGAGCCAGACAAGGCTGCAACAGGATACAGGACACAGACAAAAGGCAAAAAGCGACAGGAAAACACAGAGCCAGGTCCAAAAAACACACAGAGCCAGACAAGGCTGCAACAGAATACAGACAGGGCAAAAGCAACAGGAAAAACACAGAGCCAGACAAGGCTGCAACAGAATACAGACAGGGCAAAAGCAACAGGAAAAACACAGAGCCAGACAAGACTGCAACAGGATACAGACAGGGAAAAAGCAAGCCAGGACAAGATGACAGACAGGGCAAAAGCAACAGGAAAAACACAGAGAGGCCCACGGGGCAAAAGGCTGCACTGACAGGCAATGCAACAGGATACAGACATACCACAACAACAACAAAATAAACACAAACAACCCAAAATAAGACATAAACAATCAAATAATGGACACAAAACAGCCGAAAAGAAGAGACAAATATTGGATCACAAAAAAAGCCAAACAACATGACAATAAATAAATGTGGACAAAACCATCCACGTTGTTGCTGTTGTCGCACCCTGGTTAAAAGACTCCAGAGGTCATCCGAAAAGCTGAAACACTTGAACACTATGGTATAATGCATCAGTTGGGGACAAGAACATTACATGACTGACCATTTTTGATTACCCTGCCATGTGGGCAGCCACACTCCGACTTCGACTTCGAGGATTTTGGAGACTGATAATGTTATGCTAGGAGCTTGTCACAATTGAAGACAATCCCCGCATAACTATGCTGAGCATAACAACATTTTGGTGTAGCCTTGGTGTTCTAGCCTACGTCAGTTGGTAAAATGTAAAATGGCAGCAACCATCGACAAACACTCGAAAAAGGAGAAAGAAAAAGAGAGGGCAAACACTCCAACAACATTGACCGATCACTTTCCAGCGCCACACTGCCAGAGGAAAAAAAAAACACACACACACACACTGACCCACCTCTTCAGCATTGGCTTCCTTGACGATGTCCAGCCCTGTGTAAATGTAGGACATGATATCCCTGAACACGTCATAGTCGATGCCCTCAATCTTCACGATGCCCGTCACGCTCTCCTTCATCCCCGAAGAGTACATCGCCTCGAAGTAAGGGGAGATGGCCGACAGGATCGCCTTGTGGCACTTGAATGTGTAGGAGCCCGCCATGATGGTGGTGTCGGAGAATTTCTCGCTGCCGAGCAGCCGTTCCAGGCCGTTGGACAGAGCATCAAGGTACTGGTGCCGCCACGACACCGTAGCTTCCATGGCAGACATGTTGAAGGGAGACTAAAAACTGGCTGTATGTGGCCGGTGTAACTGAATGACTGTATAACGGAATGGTAGTATGATGGTTTGAATCCACTTTCCTAGGACCCAGAAATCCTATACACTGCATGCATGCTGAATCTTTTTTTTTTTTAACAAAGAAAATAATGCTGGAGTATTTGGGGGGGAGATGGGGGACGAGGCTAGAGGAAGTACTCAGCACATAGTTCTGCTTACAGTATA
>JADBJO010005089.1:141813-149313 GCA_016801955.1 Conus betulinus | reverse complement strand
TCTGTAACAAGCAACAAATCATTCTACATGGGGAAAGTGGGTCGAAGTTTTATATATAATTAAAAAAACATTTAACATAAAAACAATTGCAAAAGCGTTAAGTATCCATCATCATGACGCAAAAAACCAATATCATTACCGTGGGTGTTGTTAAATGTACCTTAATTTGAGAAAATAGATTATAAAGGGTTAATCATAGAAACTAGCCTTTTCTAATCTATTTAAACCCTTTCAGCCCTGACCTAGCAGTTGGCTATAAACGCAACCTTTAGAGCTTGATATGCCTTTGGCTGTTCAGTTGTTGCTTTTGGCTGTTTAGTTGTTGCTTTGGCTGTTTTAAGATGCTGCTCTGGCTGTTCAGTTGTTGCTTTCCTGTTTCAGTTGTGGCTGTTGGCTGTTTATGGTTGTTGCTTTGGCTGTTCATTTGTTCTTTGTGGGCTTTGACTGTTTTAGTTGAGTTGTGGCTTTGGCTGTTTCATAAAATCGTTGCTTTGGCTGTTCAGTTGTTGCTTTGGCTGTTTAGAGTTGTTGCTTTGGCTGTTCAGTTGTGGCTTTGGCTGTTTAGGTTGTTGCTTTGGCTGTTCAGTTGTTGCTTTGGCTGTTTAGTAGCTGTAGCTTTGACTGTCATTCTGCGCCAGTTAGTTTTGAGAAGATAAGTGATTGTTCTTCTCTTTCATTGTCTTGAATGTTTTTGTCTTGCTGAAAAAGACCAAAGAGGTCAAAACGCATCGTGATTGTCGGATTACTTGCTTGCTTCTTTCATCAGGTGGAATAGAAATTCTTCTTTTGTACGTTTCTGTTTCTGCCTGCTGTCACCTCACTTTGTAAGTTTAGTGTTCAGTTGGAAAATTAATGAAGAAATCAGTAACTATTGAAACACATGCATACCTCCCCCATGGGTGAATAACTCTGCTGTTTGATCCTCGTCTGTCCCCAAACGGGAGCCAAGATCAAAAGAAGTCAGTGTACAGTCACATACTGTGACACAGGAGTAAAAAGGGTAGATAGATTGGATTTTATTCCCCCCCCCCCCCCCCCCCCCCCCCCCCCCCCCTCAATGAAACCTTTTCTTTGCAAGTCATAGTTTATCAATTTGCAGATGCTACTTTACAGTAATCAAGTTCAGAACGAGTTTTGCACAGAATCTATTGTACAGATCTTGGAGCCTTCTTTTGGGTACGGATCTGAACCATGAATCCACACCAAAAGCCGGCAGCTTTATTCTTGGGCCATATTCCCATAGATCTGGTTTCATTAAACATTGTTTTCACAGTTTTTACACAACCGCCATAACAGACAAAAGACAAAAAGATTACGGGTCAAAACATAAACTTCATGATGAGCTAGTGCAAATGGTCTTAGTTTTTGTCCCCTCTTGATCCAATTGATGGTCTGATGGCTGCAGTCCTTTCAGGAGACAGCACAGAATGAAGCTGTACAAGATCAAAGTTACCAATTACAAACAGGGATTACTTTGTTTTTTAATCTGATCAAAAACTACACTCCATCGCCCAGAATAGGCAAAAAATTAACTGAGGAAGGCTTTAAAGGGCGTTGACTGCTGGCAGAAACTGAAACAAACTTTTTAAACAGAAAAATTACTGTGTTGCAACTTTTTTAGTTCTTTTTGTTTCGTTCTTTCGGTTCGGCAGAACTGTTCAGGGCGGAGTACTCCGCTGAGTAATTTTTCTTTTAAATTTAGCTGAAGAAATTGTGTGCTAAAAGAATGTCATTCAGCCATCAGTTGAAAAACAAACTGTTTTTGTTTTTTTTAAGCGGCTGAATTTTGCCTTGTATGGTGTGTAATACGGTTTACAATACATGTATATTGTACACACGCATAGACCTGGGCTTTATCAACAATACTATTTCACCAAGGATCAAGCAACGTGCAGGCACAGTCATGACAATATACGCATCACAAAGATCAAGCTAAGTTTGAACATGTGCATGCATTTTTTCTGGACAAGATTTGTGTGACAAAGACCAAGACACGACAGTCATAGGCACTGAATATCTCAGACAGAAAACGCGCGAGACCCATCTGCATGTCTTGCCAAGAATTACTACCACAATGATATGCTACCTCATGTACACTACCCGAACGAAACTCTCTCGCAATCGATAACGTAATCTTCCAAGTGTCCCTAAAGGCTGCGCAAAACACCCCTTAAAGATGATCACAAGAACACAGCTGACAATAATACCTGGGCGAAAATAGGAGGTCACAAGCTCAAACTTCCGGCATGAGGCGTGTTATTTCCACTTGACCAAAAGTAGGCTAAGTTTGGATCGATGTTGACGTCGCATTCACAGTCACATGACTACCATGTGATCGTGAAAGGCTTGCGTGACCCAGAGATTTGTCTTATCTTCTCATTCAGCATGGCTTTTATTAGGTTTGGTTTAGTGTTAAATACATTCAGTGTGGGTGGTGGGGGTGGTGGGTGGGATGGGATGTGTTAGGAGTTTGGGGGGTTTTCTTTTCCGGAGTTTTTTCTTTTTTTTTTTTTTTCTTTTTCTTCTTTCCATTGGACGATGGTTTGTTAGCTCTGGTTTGTATGGTTGAGCGTTTTTTTTTCGAAAGAGGGGAAAGTATCTAGTCTGCGATACTAAACAGCATTGTGCAGAAGTTTAAGGGGTTTTTCCCTTTCATCATGATCTGCACACTCTATGCCTCAAAAGAGTTAACGAGAATAAACCATTGTTTCATTTTGCCTCATTGTTCATTGTTCACACACACACACACACACACACACACACACACCACACACCACACCACACACACACCACACACACACCCGCGCGTGCGCGTGTGTGCACGCATCCATAAGCCCACGCACCTAGATGTTGGGCACTCCGCTCGCCAATGAATGCCAACCCCTCCTCCTCTCTCTCTCTACTGATTTTTGTTTTCATCCAGATCGAAAGAATGATAAATAACAGATATGTTTATCATTTGGTTTTATTACTGATTCTGATTATATCATGATGAATGAAATGTTGTGGTCACTGATTTTATTAGTGCATTGCCACTAATTCATTAATGTATGTCCCTAATACTTTTGATTTCTTGAAGCCTTGTAACTGCCCACACCACGTGATAAATGGAGTCCTGATTGCTGTTGATATTGATGTGTTGTTGCGCTTTATTTAAAATTCCATTAAGGATGTTAGTCATGTGGTTGCTTTTTGTTAAGAAAAATGCTGAACCTCATGGTCACACCTCGATCAGTAACCCAGTCTTGGTCTAAGCAATCCCTGGTCCTCAACTTGTTCATCTGCTTGTCCACATATCCGAACTCAGTGTCCTCGTGTTCTGATATTGAGATCCTCTGTTGCGCTCATCCAAATTCCACATCCCACTCCTCCCCCCCCCAACCCATCCCCCCCCCCCATGAAAAAATGGAAACATTAATCTCTCTCTCTCTCCACAGATCTCGGAGTCTCTCACGTGTCATCTACCCTCTCTCCTCTCTCTCTCCCCCTCTCCTCTCCTCGCTCCTCTCCTCTCTCATTTCACAGCATGTTTCTGGTCCCCTATTCACGGGCGAGGACTGGATTAAAAAAGCACGTCAGTGTCGCTTATCTGTTATCCTCGTTATAAATATAAATAAAGAATTTGTCTTGTCTTGTCTTGTCTTGTTCTTGGGTCCAGATCTACCTCCCAAGCCTCAAACTCTCCACTCCACACAAAATCCCCTTTCCAAACATCACCGTCCAAACCTCAACCGAAAAAGCAATCGTTATACTAGATGCCCCACATTATTCTTGAGACTCATGGTTGTACCGCTCTAACAGACATTCAACTCTACAACACCTAAACCCCCGAACTCTCACCTTCAAAAACCCAACAAACACACACACCAAAAAAGACGCAAACATAACAACCCCAAAACTCAACTCCCAAAAACAACACAAACTCACGACCCAAACACAAACCTCTGACACACACCAACAACCGAGCACAATGAAGCGTGCAACAGACCACATATCACACCAGTGACACAGTCAACAACGAGAAAGAACACAAACATCACAACAGCACCTCATCCTCTCTCTCAAATTTCCCCACAATCCCACGGGCCTTCCTTCTCTCTCTCACCACACCAAACAAACACCAAAAACACAACCTCCAAGTCTCTCCAACCCCATCTGCACCACCTCTCTTGGTCTACCTCCTTAGTCCTCCCAGGACCACCTCGGATCCGCTTCTCAAAAGCACGTCTCTGACTTAGGGTCCGTTATCTTCGTAAATAAGCCACTTTGTCTTGCCTCATCCTGCTTGTACGGGTCCGGTGGACGCCCTCTATCTCGCTCTCTCCTCTCTCTTGCTACTCAATACTCTCTCTGAACACACACACAACACACACGCGCGCACGCGCGCGCGCGCACGCACCACCCAACAACACGCCCACTCCGCCAGGCCCACGCACCAAACATCATGCATGAATCAGTGTAATGATTATTGATGCTAAGAGATTCATTGTCGCTAACTGATAACTGATTGTAGTACTGTTAGTTCTCGTCTTGCTTTGTAACCACATTATGGGGAAATTTGGTGATGTTGGAGAATAAAAAAAAAATGCTGATTTTTTTCTTCTTTGAAATCAGTTTCGTTTTTTCATAATTCTTGTTTATTGTTTCGGTCGCTCTTTTTTTTTTCTTTAAGTTCATCTACGCCTCAATGTTAATGGAGGAACAACTCAACTTTCTAATGTAATTGTGAAGATATGTGTGTTTGTTAACAGCTAAGTTTTTGTAAGTTTTAGTCGCTAGTCATGCTTATTTAGTCCCTTAGCGGGGCAAGGGCCGGATGGACAAAAAAAAAAAAAAAAAGCATGTATTTGCTTATCTGTTACCCTTGGAAATAAAGATTATCATCATCATCATCATTATCTCTCTCTCTCATCCAAACCTGAGGAGTTCCGAGAGTCTGAGTCTGATTCTCTCTCCGTCTCTCTCTCTCTCATTCTCGTCTCCTATTCCTCCTCTCTCTCTCTCTCCTACCTCTCGACTCTCTCTCTCTCTCCTCTCTCTCTCTCTCTCTCTCTCTCTCTCAACCTCATTCTTCTCTCTCACACACAACACACTCCCACTCCACACAACACTCCGAACACACGTCCACACTCTCACACAACGCACGCACGCACGCACGGCACGCACGCACACACACACACTACACACACATGTAAGATGAGAAAAGGAACTGCGTGTACTTGTTTGAACTTCACACCTTGACACTCGGAACTGTTTTTGTACTTTGTCAAAACACTGTCAAAACATTTAGATATGTGATTAGAAAAGCTCGGTTTGGCTCTCTCCCCGTAGAAAAGAGAATCGTCGTTGACTTAAAGAGGCTTTCTGAATCTTTTCTCGCGCTTGTTTCCGTAAGTAACTGTGATATTTCCAAAAATAAATTTCCATATCACAATTACTCACCACAAATTTTGCCGGGGTGTACTTGCAACGCACGCATGCGATTCACTGTCGCTGGCGAAGAAAACCACCAAAGGAAACCAACAAAGAAACAATTTCGAAACAACAAAATGTTAATAGGGTGAGTGTTTACTCGTCCTATTTGCTGGAGGCGTCCTAGGGAAATAGTAAATTTGCAGACTGCATATTCTCGTGTCAGTTGCTGTCGTGTGGCAGTGGTGTGTCTGGTTCCGTATGGGAGCTGTTGTCCGCCCGCGCTCTCAGCTCTGATTTCTTGAGAAGCCAGGTTCACTTTCTGGTGCTGGTCTGCCGACGGTAGGTGTTGGTTTTCTTCGCCCATTTCCCCCTCAAAAGGCCTGTCTTCAGGACCACCAGGGAGGCGATGGTCCAGTGCTGCGTGAGGCCGCCACAAAGTCGCTGGACTGTTGCACTGATGCCGGAGGCGGCAATATGTACCATTGGAACAAATTGCCGCGTTGCAACAAATTGCGCTGCATCCTGCACGAGTCCCTCGCATGGTTCACAGCAGACACTAGGGGTCGAGCGGGACATTTTTTCAGCCCAACCCCAAGAAAGATGCCCCAATTGCCCGACCCTCAGAAGCCCGGTATCCAGGCCACGGTAATCGTAGTCAGGCAGCGCTGCATCGCCGCTCGCCCCACATCTCCTGGAGCCGTCCCCCCACATAGATGGAAGTTTCGCTGCGCCGTCTAACACTGACTTCTCACATCAGTGTCCCTCAAAGGAGAGCCGTCACCTCTCCCTTGGTGTTCGTTGCTATGCCACTTCTCAGGGAACTGCGAGACGAACAAAACATCTGCTGTTGCCTTTATAATTTCTTTGCTTTTACTTTCAATGTGGTCCAGTACCTTACTAGTTATTCTTCTGACAACGCCTTGGGTTAAGGCTGTGTCAGACCAATTGACATAGGCTAGAACACCAAGGCTACATCAAAATGTTGTTATGCTCTGCATATTTATGCGGGGATTGTCTTCAGTCGTGACAAGCTCCTAGCATAACACCATCAGTCTCCAAAATCCCTCGAAGTCGGAGTGTGGCTACCCACGTGGGGGTGGGGGATGGGGTGGGGAGGAGGTAATCAAAAAACGGTCACACACGTTATGTGCTCATCCCTAGCTGATGCATTTGTACCATTGTGTTCAAGTACTTCGGCTGTTCGGAGGATCCGTGGAGTCTTTTAGCCAGGGTACGACAAGAAGAAGAAGAAGAAGAAGAAGAACAAACAACAACAAACAACAACACACAACAACTTCTTCTGACAGCATATTTTTTGTGATTTTGTCTCAACTTTCGTCCTCGATGACGATTTCCTGCTTAAAGACCTCGGTGCTTCTCCCGGACTCCTAACCATCATTTCTCCTTGCCCTCTCTCTCTTATCAAAAAAAAAATGCATGCTATTTAGATCAAGGAATCATCTCTTTAATGCTGCTGTTTGTTTTTATTTAAGCACCAATTAAGAGACGGAAGGAGTGAGCAACTTGAGTGGATTTAGAACTAGATGTAAGTTATCTGAAAATAACTCTCGCTGCATTATTCAGTACTTCGTGTCGCCGAAGAATAAGATGCTTTGGACAGCCTGCAAGGAAAAAAAACATGACAGTAGCCCAGCGGGCGATAGAACAAAAGGCAGAGGTTGGGGATTTGGTCACATGCTCTGAAAAAAGTGCCATAACAGAGTCTGCTTTTATCACTATGATGGTGAGTATTATGATGATGATGATTGATGATTGTTCATTATTATCATGATAATCGTCATCTTCATAATCATCATTGTCATTGCTATTATCATAATTATTATCATTATCATTATCATTCATCATTAGTAGTAGCAGACGTAGTACTTTATTGTTGTTATTTTAAATATGAATACATGTTTTGCACCCTCCCCTCTACCATTTTTTCACCCCTCACCAAATTTTTTAACTATTGTGGAATGAGAGGCATGCGATGGATACTGGGAAAGGTACAGGAGTTGGCGGAAGGGTTAGTTTGCACATAACATTGCTTTATTTCCTTGCACACTTTATTTATCTTTCTTA
>JADBJO010005089.1:122259-124759 GCA_016801955.1 Conus betulinus | reverse complement strand
TTCCAAAGGGAGAGACATCTCCAATAGAAGAAGAAGCTCACTAACATATAACTCCTGGTCAGATACCGGTATTTCGAAATCTGATTGTTTCTCCTCAGTGACCGCGGAAAGTGGTAATTCGACTCCTCTGCCTTTTCGGTTTTAAGAAGAATGCTATCCCAGAAAAAGGCTGGTGCGCAATACCGTAGTATGTTTGTTGAGTTTTCAAAAAACCAACCAAAGGTGTCACCTAAGAAGCAAAACAAAATCATAAAAGAGCAAAACAAGCTACATTTTCTTGTGAAAAGTAGAAAATATAATAAAAAGATATCCTCTTAAGACACAAGTGCTGAGGGCCAGGTTCTTGGAACTAATACGCAAGGGACTAAATTACAATAAACTAATAAATTCCAAGGATAAGTACCGAGCACCATTCCAGCATTGCAACACCAAGCTGCTCTGTAAGTTGCTGGAATGGTGCTCTGTACTTATCCTTGGAATTTATTAGTTTATTGTGATTTAGTCCCTGATGTTTTCTTAATTGTTGATATAGTTACACACTTTGCGAAGAATAAACTCAAACCATGAGTGGATATTTTTTTCAGCTTGTTGAAATTACTATTACTGAAAGTGGACTTCCAAATTTGATTGTGAGACCAGCAATAATATTACATATTTATAATTCCACGCAATATAATTAAAATAGATGTTTTCTATCAGATCTTACAGAAAATACATCATTTTTCTCTCCCTATTGCGGTCATTGTTGAGATAAATTTCCACGAATTTATGATTTGATTGACATATGAGGTGAACAAAATTTGCAGAAGAATCGAAGGCTTTTCATCCGCTTCCAGAGAACGCCATACTTGTTTTCTTTGTTCGTTTGTTTTTTTTTGTGTGTGTTTTTTTTTCGGGTAGAAAGTTCTCATCCATTATTTACGATGTAATTGCTCAAACAAATTTCCGTGTTGGACATTTCTTTCCAATAGGCCAATTTCATGGGCGTCGTTTCTGTGCTGAGAAATGAAACAGACCAGCACGTTCCAGTCGTCACTGAGCATTTATTCCACAGTCTCAGAAACTGGGAAAACCCAAGGTGCCAGAGTGCTGAGGAGGATGACAGCGGCGAACAGCACACCGCTGTCTACAGTCCATTTTCTCTGGACAGTACAGGCAGCATGGTTCCCTCCCTCATCTTGTTGTTTGAACAGACCTTTTTCCAGGCTGAAAGGGAAGTGTCATCAGGAGCCGATTGCACGTTCTTCGATAGCACATGGACCCAACGCTGTCAAAAATCAGCTGAGTAAAAATTCTGTTGTCTGACGATGGATATACTAACAGAAACACATTTGGTTAAAGCATACTCATACGCAAATGTTTGGTCCCGCACATGATCTAAGTAAATGCATGCATATCACTCTGTCTCTGTCTCTGTCTGTCTGTCTGTCCTGCCTCTCTCTCTGCTCTCTCTCTCTCTCACACACACACACACACACACACACACACACACACACACACATATAGCACACACAACATGCAGAAACGTACGCACGTACGCACACACATATACTTGTGCGAGCGCGCCACGTATGTATATCGACTGAAGTCCAGGTGTTATTGTCTGTGGACAAGGGACGAACCACACAACAACACAACACCAACACACACAACACACACACAAACACACACACACAAAACACACACCCCCCGCACGCTCACACACACACACCCAACACACACAGACACCCACCCACACACACACACATACACACACCCCACCCCAACCACACACCCACCACACACCACCCACACACAACACGCACCCCGGAACCCCCCCCCAACCCCCACACCCCACCCCCCCCACACACCCGCCCCACACCCACACGCCCGCTCACCCACCCCCCCCCCCCCCCAACACACACCCAACCCCCCCCCCCTGTCACGCACGCCCGCCCGCCCGCCGCACAGGACCCGCACGCCCGCCTCGCCACACATCAGTCGACCAACAAACCCACCAATTCTTTCTTTCTTCTTCACCCTCTCTACTCGCANAATCGAAATGGAAATGTACTAAAACGACAAACTAGCATGTATACAAACAGACAGTAAAATGAATATGACAAAGTACGTACAAAATTCGGAACACACACACTGCACACACGCACAAATTGACAGTGAGAGAGACGGAGTTATGAGTGAAAAAGGGCAGAGAGAGAGAGAGAGAGAATAGATACACACACACACACACACATACATACATATATATATATATAATTGTAAACAAAGCTTGCTCTTATGTCTTAGATTGTAGTAGAAATAGGGGGGGTGATAAACATTCATATCTGTAGTGGTAGATCATTCTGCCTAACTAACAGTATGTACTTGAGTGGGTGAATGGGGAATAATAAATGCTTCTCAAAATGAACCTTCAACAAGCTTACTGTTTCCAAAGGGAGAGACATCTCCAATAGAAAGAAGCTCACTAACATATAAACTCCTGGTCAGATACCGGTATTTC
>JADBJO010005089.1:112259-117259 GCA_016801955.1 Conus betulinus | reverse complement strand
CACCATACTGGTGACCATCGCCATCTTCTCAGGGCCAATTTCCACGGGGGCGAAAGTCGGACCCTTGCACGGATATCGTGCTGCTTTCCTGTAGCATGCCAGCAATATGATGGCGGCAGATGGATGCCCAGCCCACCCCTCCTCCCCTCTCCCCCTTCCTCCTGTTTCATCTCCCACCCAGATCACCTCGGATGGCTACCTCCCCCCTCCGCCACCTCAGCTGTGGTGGCCGTGGACTTCAAAGCTGAATGAACGCAGCTCTTCCCAGTGGCAGACCGGTTGATGCTTTCGTGCGCTGACTTTCAAAGACCCTTTTGGTAATGTGGAAGACGATGCCAGACTATAACATACCATGCTACGAATGGAGGAAAGGGGATGCTGGGTAACAGTAAAAAAAAAAAAAAAAGATAAATCAGCCTTCACTCGTCTTGTAGTAGGTTGTACTTTCCATTACATTTTGATTGTTTATTTGTTTGTTTGATTTTTTCAACTCTAATCTGGAGGAGCATATATAAAGTTCAAAAGAGAGAGAGAGAGAGAGAGAGAGAGAGAGAGAGAGAGAGAGAGAGAGAGAGAGAGAGTCTCTCTAGTACTTGTTCAAACCATGTGGATGCTATGGGTAGGAGAACTGTTCACATTTTTCCCCTACTCTGCTGCGATCAGGAACAAAACCAGTGCCATTAGTGATTAGAGAAGGTGTGTGTGTGTGTGTGTGTGTGCGTGTGTGCGTGTGCGTGCGCGTGCGTGCGTGCGTGCGTGCGTGCGTGTGTGTGTGTGTGTGTGTGTGTGTGTGTGTGTGTGTGTGTGTAGGGGGGGGGGGGGGCGTTTTTTTCCGTGTCTCCTCAACATCCTGGTGAAGATAAGCTCTAAAACCAAATAACCTTCTACCCAGATGCAAGACTTGGATACAGGCGCAAGACGTGGAGCGGCAAATCAAGAATGCTTCGGATCATGTCCATGTCTTACGATCTTCCTGTCAGCTGCAGTCTGCTGCCACGGCTGATGTCTCGCATTTCTCAGGCCTCTAAACCCCAGCCCCATGTCAAGGAGGACAGCCCTGGGACACGGTGCCAACCTTCACCCTCTGAAACAGACTGGCACCGACATTCAACACTCCCCCCCCCCCCCCACCTTCATGGACCAGTTCTCCTCCCCCTCCCTCCGAGTTAATTTGAAATTATTTTTGTGGTTTTTCGCTCCAAGGGGGCGAACACTTCACAACAGGAGTGTGGTGAGCTGACAATCTCCTCACTACAACCAACGTGCGTGCGTGCGTGCGTGTGTGTGTGTGTGTGTGTGTGTGTGTGTGGTGTGTGTGTGTGTGTGTGTGTGTGTGTGTGTGTGTGTGTGTGAGTGCGTGCGTGCGTGCGTGCATGCCTGCGAGCGTGCGTGCGTGCGTGCGCGTGAATGCGTGTGTATGTGTGTGTGTGTGTGTGTGTGTGTGTGTGTGTGTGTGTGTGTGTGTGTGTGTGTGTGTGTGTGTTGTTTGAGTGCGTGCGTGCGTGCGTGCGTGCGTGCGTGAATGCGTGTGTATGTGTGTGTGTGTGTGTGTGTGTGTGTGTGTGTGTGTGTGTGTGTGTGTGTGTGTGTGTGTGTGTGTGTGCGTGCGTGCGTGCGTGCAATTTTAGCTCAAAACTGTGATCAAAATAATGCAAGCTTTAAGCAGCTCCAATACAAAGGTGACCTTGATTTCTCTTGCTGCCACACTGTAAAGTAGCTTCTTTGTGGTCCCATTTGATGAAATCCCCCCCTCCCCCTCTCTGTCTGTCTGTCTGTCTGTCTGTCTGTCTCTCTCTCTCTCTCTCTCTCTCTCACTCTCTCTGTGCCCGTCTTCCTGAGGTCTGTGTCTGTCTTTGTCTCTCTTTCTGTCTGTCTGTCTCTTTCTCTCTCTCTCCTCCCCCCCCCCCCATCTCCCTCATTCAAGTGTTCTTTAAGTTATGTGTGTGTGTCTGAAATCTTCAAGGTAAAAGAGGCCATTTTTTTTTTCTAAACACGTCGAGACATCGCCGTATAACAGCGAAAAATCCATCTCGCATTTCTTTCCCCGGAAAAAAAAGGTATCTGCTTTTTCATCTGTTACACCCCTCCCCCTCCTCTCTCTCTCTCTCTCTCTCTCTCTCTCTCTCTCTCTCTCTCTCTCTCTCTCTCTCTCTCTCTCTCTCTCTGTGTACTCCTTCAAAAGGGGCCATGGTGTTATTGAATAATTAATCTTCCTCCATGCACCCATCTCTCTCTCTCTCTCTCTCTCTCTCTCTCTCTCTCTCTCTCTGTCTCTGTCTCTGTCTCTCTCTTTCTCTGTGTTACCGTTAAATGATGCTGTTACCGTCAAATGGTGCTATGTTACTGTCAAATGATGCTATGTTACTGTCAAATGGTGCTATGTTACTGTCAAATGGTGCTAGGTTACTGTCAAATGGTGCCATGTTACTGTCAAATGGTGCCATGTTACTGTCAAATGGTGCTATGTTTCGTCAAATGACGCTATGTTACTGTTAAATGATGCCATGTTACCATTAAATGACGTCTATGTTACTGTCATATCATGCCTGCGTTACAATCGCCAAACAATGCTTATGTTACCGTCAATGATGCTTATGTTACCACCGTCAAACGATGCTTACGTCACCGCCACAAACGCTATGTTACCGTTAAATGATACGGTTACATTGAAATGATACATACGTTACCGATACACGCGTTGTCATCGACTCTGAGACTGGCAAGTCGATATTGAAATCGGAGGACTAATGCGATTTAATCAAATGCTGGTTCTCTCTTCTCACATCAGCATGTATGTGAGATGTCTAGTGCGTCTAGATTGGATGATGCTTTAATGACTGGTTTCAGTTTTGACCCTTTTGAGTGCACGTGACTCTCTTGTGATAAATAAGCAATTATAAGGACACGGAGAAATGTTTTGGGGATGAATAGCCCAAACAGGATTTCTGACATAACTGATGGCAAACTCATTCTGCTCAAATCTTAAATAGATGTTAGCGAACCGCCCAGGGAAACGTGGGCAAACGAGTCACAAGACAAGACACGACGCGTTTCGACCTCTTAGGTCTTCCTTGCGCTGAACTCTGAAGCGATCGAAGCTAAGTGAATTTTCGTTGTCCTATTTGTTTGTGTCTTGCCTGAAGAAGACCTAAGAGGTCGAAACGCGTCGTGTTTTGTCTTGTGACTCGTTTGTCCACGTTTCTCTGGGCGGGTTCGCTAACATTTATGTAAGATTTGTTTAGATTTCCGCCTGCAGTCGTCTCACTTTGCAACTAGATCATTCTGCTCAGTTTCGTTTATGTGCACAACACCGTACCTTCTGCAGTCTAGTCTCCTGTACATTCTTTATAGGTAATGTTTGTGCGTTTCTTGTCAATTAGAATTAATTATTCTTGTTATTAATTAATCTACCCACCAGCTTTTAATCATGCGCAGTGTGGTCTCAAACCTTAGCGGACGTGGTGTTGCGTACGCGGATATGTCCGCACGCAGTGACGCCTCCTTGATGAAACTGAAACTGAAACTTGTGAATTGCCTGTTTTTTTTTCTCAGATCGCTCTAAACGGCAAGGAAGCATCCCCACCCCCTCTCCTTTCCTCTCCCCACCCGCCAAACACACATACCATGCCAGACACCATGAACGAGAAATGGTTAGATATATATCTACTACTTTTCTGTGTAAAGCAACAAAATCGATATCAGGTACGCGCCCACGCCCGCCCGCCCGCGCGCACGCACACACACACACACACACACACACACACACACACACACACACACACACACACACACACATACGCACGCACACACACACACACAGACACGCACGCACGCACGCACGCACACACACACACACACACACACACACTAGCTTTAAAACAACAAAGGTAAAGTTAATGATTATTTGTTTTCCTGGCGATTTTTTCGTTTAAATAACTAATAACCATTGATTTCGCTTTCCTGCACCCGCTTTAGTTGAAATGTCAGTGGTCTGCCTTTCATAGAGCTTCTCTAGCGTCTATCAGGGTAAATGTTAAAGGTAAACTCAATACAAAGAAGAAGAGAGCAACACAATGAAAAATCAATACGTAATCAGTGCCAGTATCCCATTTACACACACACACACACACACACACACACACACACACACACACACACACACACACACACACACTATAAGCAACATCATATTATTCACCTTTTATCCATGCAAGGCATTACTGTCACTTTTTGTTGGATCCCCTCTCATTGTGGTATAGTACCCAACGAGCGTGTAGATCAACTTGGACGAAAAGCGGCTCAAAACTTCGGTTACGCAATACCACTCAAAGTTCCCTTAGATTTGAATGAATGTTTTTCAATTATAAATTCAACGTTAAGAGAAAAAGTTTAAAACCTCATTGATGAACTCAGACATTCAATATTATCACAATTGTATAAGTTTTAGTGATGGGGGTACGATGGGAAAAACGTTCGAACAAGTCTCCTCCTCGTCTAGGGAGACTGAAAGCTTAATCCATAGATTCCGTTTGAACGCATTGAAAACAAAACAGTGTCATAATGTTAAATGTATGTGTGGGAAATCCTTTAATGTCAGTCATTTGCTGATTCAATGTCCAAGAGCAAGAGAGCTCCTAAGACACTCAGGTATTGATGGTTACACTGATGGATCGACTTCATTGCCTTTACCATATATTTTAAACACAATACTCTGTTCTTTACTCAGTTTGTAAGTGTAGGTTAAATAGATCAATTGGTACTTATCTGTAGATCTTATCACCTCTCACTTAAAATTGTCAAGGTGGAAGGGGGATGGGGGATGAGGGGGGGGGGGGGGGGAGGAGGAGGGGATGTCATATTCTATCGTTAATGGATTAATACACTTCATCACTTGCATACTTCATTCATCCACACATAAAAACTGACTGAATCACTATAGTGGAAGGGAGATTAAACAGACCACACACACACACACACACACACACACATATATATATATA
>JADBJO010005089.1:87259-107259 GCA_016801955.1 Conus betulinus | reverse complement strand
TTTCCTTCCTGTTGATAAATGCACGAAGAAGACAACGAGCCCAGTTGAATTCATTGTCAAACGAGAAAAAAAAAAAAGTTTTTGAACGATTGGAGGAAAAACCTTGTTAAAACACCTTGTAGTGGACATTCTCTCTCTCTCTCTCTCTCTCTCTCTCTCTCTCTCTCTCTCTCTCTCTCTCTCTCTCTCTCTCTCTCTCTCTCTCTCTCTGTGCCTGCCTGCCTGCCTGTCTGTCCGCCTGCCTGTCTGTCTGTTTGTCTCTGTCTGCTCTGTCTTTTTCTTTCTGTCTGTCTGATTGTCTCTCTGTCTGAAGCTATTTCCATTGCACTGTATGATTTCATGACCAGGTCCAGTGTGACAGTAGCGTTTCTTGGATTCGGCGTCAGCAGCCAATCAACAGCGCTGACGGCAGACACGCTACACCACCAACTGCAGTTTCTAACTGAGTTTCGGGGGCCGGAATACCTCAGTGGTAGAGCGCCGGACTCGTAATCTTGGTGATCCTGGGGTCGCAGGTTCCAATCTCCGCCGGGCCCTGTCGGTACAGGGGGATTTTTCCCTCGGAGTTAACATTGGTTCTGACTCCATTTCCCATTCAGTCCTTCGAATGAGACGATAACCCGAGGTTCCGTGTGTGAACGCACGCATAACATCTTGACACACATCAAAATCCCATCACCAACTTCGGAAGAGAAGGCCTGTTTGGCCGTTGGTATGGATGACACGTTACACATAGCATGCACCTTCCCCGAGTTTTGAATATGGCTGACTTAATGAGGGGACAAAACAAAAGGTCATACACGCAAAACTCCACTCCCTTAGTTGGGTAGATGGGATTAGTCCTTGCCTGTCTGTACAGGGAGTGTCCGCAGGAGTATCATCCTGTATACGCAGAATATGTTTGTAGATATATATGTATATATATATATATATATATATATATATATATATATATATATACATATATAGGCAGAATCATCTACCACTGCAGATATATGAAGGCTTATCACCCCCCCCCCCCCACCTATTTCTACAATCTGAGACATAAGAGCAAGCTTTGTTTATAATTCAATATTTCTTGCAGTCATTGCAACACCTAGCTGCTCTGTAAGTTGCTGGAATGGTGCTTGGTATTCATCCTTGGAATTTATTGTTTTATTGTAATTTAGTCCCTTGTGGATTCGTTCCAAGAACTGGCCCTCAGCACTTGTGTCTTAAGAGGTTATCTTTTTATATTTTCTACTTTTCACAAGAAAATGTAGCTTGTTTTGCTCTTTCAGGATTTTCTTTTGCTTCTTAGGTGGCATCTTTAGTTGGCTTTTTGAAAACTCAACAAACATACTACGGTATTGCACACCAGCCTTTTCCTGGTATAGCATTCTTCTTAAAACAGAAAAGGCAGAGGAGTCAAATTACCACTTTCCGCGGTCACTGAGGAGAAAACAATCAGGTTTCGAAATACGGTATCTGACCAGGAGTTATATGTTAGTGAGTTTGCTCCCCATTGGAGATTGTTCCCTGCTCAGAGACTATAAGCTTACTGAAGGTTCATTTTGAGAAGCATTTATTATTCCCCATTCACCCACTCAAGCACATACTGTCAGTTAGGCAGAATCATCTCTACCACTGCAGATATGAAGGCTTATCACCCCCCCCCCCCCCCCCCCCGCCTATTTCTACAATCTGAGACATAAGAGCAAGCTTTGTTTATAATTCAATATATATATATGTGTATATATATAAAAACTGAGTTTTTGTTTTTCTCCATTGAAAATCTACTTCGTTTTCCATACAGATCACAAAAATACTGCCTTTAAGGGTTGGACATCAGAAAGCAAACTGTTCCTCATCATTTACAGCCATTACTTTCTCTCCACACACCGAATATAGTGAGGTCTACTGACTGCACGGTGTCAGTGAGGTCTACTGGCTGGACGGTGTCAGTGAGGTCTACTGACTGCACGGTGTCAGTGAGGTCTACTGACTGCACGGTGTCAGTGAGGTCTACTGGCTGCACGGTGTCAGTGAGGTCTACTGACTGCACGGTGTCAGTGAGGTCTACTGACTGCACGGTGTCAGTGAGGTCTACTGACTGCACGGTGTCAGTGAGGTCTACTGACTGCACGGTGTCAGTGAGGTCTACTGACTGCACGGTGTCAGTGAGGTCTACTGACTGGACGGTGTCAGTGAGGTCTACTAACTGGACGGTGTCAGTGAGGTCTACTGACTGGACGGTGTCAGTGAGGTCTACTGACTGGACGGTGTCAGTGAGGTCTACTGACTGGACGGTGTCAGTGAGGTCTACTGGCTGCACGGTGTCAGTGAGGTCTACTAACTGGACGGTGTCAGTGAGGTCTTGACTGGAAGATGTACCGCACGGATTGTTCACTCCGCGCATTCTCCCTTCCCTGGTAACAGCGGAAGTCGCTGGGAGCGACAGCTCCTTCAATGACTCAAAACATCCCTCCCCTCTAAGGGCAGCAAAAATAATTGCAGGGTTTGCCTCAACAAACAAGCTGTTGGCACAGGATGCTTTCAGGGCATGACAATGCATATGTAAATGACATTTCCTGGCTGTTTAGACATCATCCCTTATTTCTTGAAAAATCGCTAAAACAACAACAACAACGACGACAACAACAACAACAACAACAACAACAACAACAACAACAAATGCCACGGTGTCTTTAACACGAGAGGCAGAAAAAGATGGAGAAGGTAGGGAAAGAGAAAGGAATGAACGAAAAAAAAAAAAATAAAGAAAAGAACTGCTCGTGCACTCAGCCCAACAGACAGACTGACTGTATTTTTAGCTCGCTGTGTTTATGTGTGTGTACGAATCTCTCTCTCTCTCTCTCTCTCTCTCTCTCTCTCTCTCTCTCTCTGCTGTGCGCGCGCGCGCGCGCGCGCGTGTGTGTGTGTGAGAGAGAGAGAGAGAGAGAGAGAGAGAGAGAGAGAGAGAGAGAGAGAGAGCGGGGAGAGAGAGAGAGAGAAGGGGAGAGAGAGAGGGGGGGGGGGTTAGAGAGTGTGTTTTCATCCGTGTCTGGTCAGGGCTCTTTCAGTTGAAATTGTGTCCATGTGTGTGTGTGTGTGTGTGTGTGTGTGTGTGTGTGTGTGTGTGTGTGTGTGTGTGTGAATTTACTTGTGTGAATTTAGCTGAAAGATACATCCAAATGAGATCTTCTAACAGCTAAAACACTACGACAACCTCCACTAGCACCACGAATCAAGGACGAAAATGAAAACATCGTGATGCAATCATTATGCCTTGTAACGGATATTTTAGTTTTCAGCGTCCAATTATTCTTAAATTAATAGAACAAACAAACAAACTATGCAACATGTAACTTTGTAATGTCATCCATTCACAGAACAAAAAAATAAAGTAGCGAAAAGCAAAATCAGTCATATGAACCTGAGCCGTAAACATTCACATACACGTCACGGTGAGACAATAAACAGCGTGCAAACAAGAAAGAGGACAGGTGCCCAGGAGAGTGCTGTTATATGCCATGCGGATCTAGGTCATTGCAGCAGCTGCCATGGAATCGTTCTCTTCCAGACTTTCACAGGCTGTCAGCAGACTGTGGGTGCCAGCCACCTGGCGGGTTCGTCAAATGAACAGAGAACTGACAAGCGCCATTTCTGCCAAGGCAGCGTTCCTGGGGAATGTTATCTCTCTCGCAGAAGGTCACAGGAAGATTCACACCGAAGAACAACGAGGTAACCCATTCTAGTTCCACACGCGCCAAATCGAGCATTTTCTGAAGAATTTTGTTGAGGAAGGAACAGAGAAAATGCTGTGATGATCACCTGTTTATTCAGAGTGACAACGACCCGTGTGTAATCAATGAACAGCACACACACACACACACACACACACACACACACACACACACACACACACACACACACACACACACACACAATCTCCGCCGGGCCGTTTCGGTACAGGGGGATTTTTCCCCTCGGCGTTAACATTGGTTCTGACTCCATTTCCCATACAGTCCTTCGAATGAGACCATAAACCGAGGTTCCGTGTGTGAACGCACGCATAACATCTTGCACACACGTCAAATCCCATCACCAACATTCGGAAGGGAAGGCCAGTTTGGCCGTTGGTATGGATGACACGTTTCACATAACACGCACTCTGCGTGAAAAAATTCCAAAGAATGAAAGAGTTGTAAAATTGAATGAACGATATTGACTGAATGACACGGGCAACGACCGGATGAAGCGCCAACAGGCAGCCCTTAATCAGCTCTACCTGAGTAGACAGCCCGTTGTGTAAACGAGAATGCGGATTGTAAAGCGCTTACAGCTTGGTCTCTCTGGCTGGGGATAGGCGCTATATCAGTTCTCTCTCTCTCTCTCTCTCTCTCTCTCTCTCTCTCTCTCTCTCTCTCTCTAAAAAAAAAAATTTAAAAAAAAAAAAAAGGCAGTCAATTTCCACCCTTGGATCCGAACACCGCAGCGCGGATCAGCACCAGAATGTGAACAGTACCTTCTTACACCTCATTTACTTCTTCCGCCCAGATTCCTTTAAAAAAAAAAAAAAAAAAAAAAAAAAAAAAAAAACCTTCCGCAGTCTTTGCGAAATCGTAGCGAGCTAGCTAATACACCACCAGCAGCAAAGCGGTTGAAGATATGACTCACCTGATGGTAGTATTTGTACGCATTCATGTCGTTATTTTCCAAATATCTCCTTTTGAAACAAACGTATTTTCATACCAGTCACAGACCTCTTCACAGCCATCGCTATTGGGTACAGTTGCTGTTTCATACACGGTATTTAGTAAAAGCTACGATCCACCAAACCGCTTATTACGAGCGAAGGCGAAAAAAATAGAGAGATAAAGCACGGGAAATTAAGAGAAAACAAAAAGGCTGGGATAAGAATAGAATGGAAGCATGTCCCTGATATTTGTTGAGAGTGTCTGCTTGGTCTTATTGTGAATAGTGTACTTGATTGATTTGCATTGATATTAAGGGTTGCTTGCTTGCTTACTCGAATGTTTGCTTTTGTGTTTCGTATTGCCTTTTCTCTCTCTTTAGCTTGACGTCTTTTCATCTGTACATTTATTTTTCTTTGTATATTTGCACTTAGCTTGTCTGAGACGAAAATAGGTGAGAGGTTGATCTGTTTATTTTGTTTGTAAGTATGCAGGTGCGTGCATGCGTGCGCGGACGCGCGCTCGTGTGTGTGTGTGTGTGTGTGTGTGTGTGTGTGTGTGTGTGTGTGTGTGTGTGTGTGTGTGTGTGTGTGTTCTCCTTCTGTCACTATATGCTGATCTGTTCTGTTTTAATTTATGCTTTGTCTGATGTAAGCCTCTCGTCCGGGCCACAGCCACAGCACCAGCAATCCACAGGGAGCAGTCAATAAAGTCGTCATGGGACAACCCACCAGAGGAGACACACTGCACTGCCGGTGGTTTCAGTGGCGTCTGTTGTGATCCAACAGAAACAGGACACCCCCCACCAAGCCCCCTGCTGACGACAGGCATTGCTTAGTAGCACAGCCAGCATGAGTGAGCTCTCCCTGAGGAGGGCGCCACCACGCCCAGACAACGACAGTCCTTATGACTTTGCCGATGTCAGAGACCTCCGACAGAGCCAAACCAAGACCATGGATGTGGAAAGGTGCTCGGAACGGAGTTCACCATGAGAGCAGGGCACGATAGGGTGGCAGAATTTGAGATAGCTCTTCTGCTGATCGACCAGGATTATGAAGATGATGCCACGGACTTTCACTGAGGTTTGAGACTGGATGGCAGGGCTGTTCTCGACGCTGACTTTCATAACATAACCCGATGACAATCAGGCCCGAGAGATAGAGACACTTGTTGCGTTGGTCAGGAAATGTTAACAAGACCCTCAAAGACACATCCATTAAATGGATGAAACTCGACTGTGTGGTCCCAGTCCTCCCAACTGAACCTATAGCAAACTTAATACTGGGTAGGAGCCGTCGGGGCAGAAATAAAATATCCCACAAATAAAATAGATCTGACAGGAATCGAACCCACGACCTCCGCAACGCTAACCGCTCCACCATAGCAGGTGGTTTAAACAGTTTTAAAGGTCAATCCTTTTTATTCTTTTTTGATAATGTTCGTCAATAAACCAGCTAACCATATCCTAAGCAGGGACAGGCAGGACACACAAGTCGTGTCTGCTGATATAGAACTAGTTGTTTTATTAACCTTTACCGTTTTCTTTTCACTCTTATCGACTTCAAAACCCGTAAAAATTCATGTCTACAACATTAAAAACAACAACTAGGTTTGTCCGTAAATCGCTTAAAAATAAACAACCCCAAAAAGGATGAAAAAGGGGATAAGTGTTTTCGAGCGAAAAATGGTTCTTCAGTAACAACGAGCAGGAAGCTGTAAATAATTACAAATAATTAAGATTGACTCTTCAATTCAAAAAGATTTATCGCTGCTCTGAAAGACGTTTCAGCGAAAACTTCGCCACCACCTTTCTGTTCTTTTTTTTTTTTTTTTTTTAAGTTCAAATCTTTGCCAAGTCATTGCTATAACGATGGAAGAATTATTACCTTGCACTTTTTTTCCCCCCACCACTTAATTGTTCAGCAAAACGAAGAAAAGGAAAACAAAACAAAAAACAAAAAACAAGCCTCCAAAATTCAGGTTAATTAACTTTTATCCTGCAGAATGATTTCATAAATCCTCTGTTTACTTAACATTTTGATTCTGCGCAGAAAATGTGTAGGCGGCCATCGTATTCGTACTCTCTCTCTCTCTCTCTCTCTCTCTCTCTCTCTCTCTCTCTCTCTCTCTCTCTCTCTCTCTCTCTCTGGCAATGGCCTAAACATGAATAATTTATACTGAGTCTTAAATCTTCAGTCTTAAGTCTCCCCCCCCCCCACATCTCTCGCTCTCGCTCTCTCCCCCTCTCTCTCGCCCTCTCTCTCTCTCTCTCTCTCTCTCTCTTGGGCAATGGCCTAAACATGAATAATTTATATTGAGTCTTAAATCTTCAGTCTTAAGTACCCCCCCACCCCACCCGACCCACCCTCTCTCTCTCTCTCTCTCTCTCTCTCTCTCTCTCTCTCTCTCTCTCTCTCTCTCTCTCAGTTTGTAAAAAAAAATAATTTAGAAGATGAATTTCACTTTTTCTTTCAGTGTGAGGTGTATAATAAGGTACGGGGAAAATGCGATGTCTTTAAATCAGTCTTAGCAGAAGAACGTGACTTAGTCACCCTGTTACAGAGTGATAGTGAAAAGAACTTAAAGTCTATTGCTAAATTTATCGCAGAAGAAAATATTCTTCGAAAAAGGAAGCTTTTCAATACTTAAGTAGAATTAAAGTTCTTTCCTATTAAGTCCTATTGTCCTCTCAACTGATTGACTAGGCCTGTTGGTCGCCTGCTATTTATGATGTTTACTCATTTCCATTTCCCTTTCTGATTCTTTTTTATTTTGATTTTTCTTGATTTTGTTCAAGCAGTGTTCCCCATGTCAAATAACAGGTTTTGCTGATGACATTAAACTGTATTCATTGTCATTGTCATTGTCTCTCTCTCTCTCTCTCTCTCTCTCTCTCTCTCTCTCTCTCTCTCTGCCGCTCTTCTTCTCTTCCCCCTCTTTCTCCCCCCTTCTTTCTCTGCCACTCTCTCCCTGAAGTTCTTTCTTTCCTCCACTCCCTCCTCCTTTTTCCTCCTCCCTCTCCCCCCCCCCTCTCTCTCTCCCTCTTTTACTGACATGTCTTTCTGTTATCATAAAGCACATGATCATCACACGAACATAGATACAAATCTGCAAATGATTAGGCGCATGCACACACACACACACACACACACACACACACACACACACACACATATATATATATATATATATGAACTGTGAATTGAATTATATGGTTTTCCGGGGGGGGGGGGGGGGGGAGGTGGCGGAGGGCGGAGTGAAAGCAGAGTTCACCAGACAAGCAAAGAGCAGGCAATCCAGAGAGTACCCGACCCCCATCATCTCAGTCACCCTACCCCCCACCCCCCCCCCCCCCCCCCCCCCAAGCACTCCTCGGAAGCAATAACTGCAGGGAGCCATCAAGGACTAAGACATGAACACTGGGCCTTTATCCAGCCAACCCTCTCTTTTACTCTTCTTCCCTACAGGCAATATCCAATTTAGCACATAGAAGCGAACACTGGCTAAAAACCTTTTAATCAAACATCAGAGAGACTCTGTTAGCTGAGCGATATGGGAGGTTATAATCCTTTTTTTGTGTGTGTATGTGGAGTAAGGGGGGTGGGGGAAGGGGAAGGCAGCAAGAGGGGGAGGAGGAGGAGGGGGGGGGGGGTATAGAACGAAGAACACTGGGCGCAGGCAAGTTCAGTTACCTTGCCGCAGATTACGAAAACTGGCCGCACTGAAATCTTGAAAATCGCCCCATCGATCAAAGTGGTTGTTCATATCCAAGACCAGTGATCACAGCTCATGTATTAGCAGAACGCTACTTGCCGTGGATGTAACATTTTGCACGGAGCAGACTGGCCACACACATATTTCAAATGACCTTTGAATGCATTTTGAATGACATTTCAAATAACAAGCTTCGGCCAAGGACGAGGCTGTTATTTCTATTGAGAATGTTGTGGTGGGCGAGGTCATGTTGTTCTTGCCAGTGGGCTGTCTGTCTTTTCCTTGTCTGATTAAAAAAATGGAAGTATGAAAATGTTGTAATGGCTAAACAACACCATAAAACTTTTTTTTTTCTCTCTCAGTGTTCAAATTAACGTTGGTTTGTTTGTTTTTGACATAATCTTTAATCAACTTAATGGAAAGTTGACAAGCATGCAAAAAGAGGACAGCGCGCAAAGATATTGGCATGTAACAGCACTTCTCTGAGTCACTCTTATCAACTTTTCCATTCTCAAGACTAGAACAAATTTAACTAGTACACACCGCCGGCTTTGATAATGAGTGAAGAAATAAAGTCAACCAAAAGAAATGAAAGTTTAGCATTATTTTTCAACTTTTTTTGCCCCCATTTTCTCATTAACTTACAAAAAAGTATACCTTTTTTCAATCACTAACCACAATATCAAATCAATATATAAAGGATGTAACAGCACACACACACACACACACACACACACACACACACACACACACACACACACACACACACACACACACACTGGAAAGAAAAAAGAGGGGAAAAAAAACCTGAAACCAGGAAAGATGTGGGCGTCACCTTCGATATGCAATAGAATTTACTAAAACTATTGGAGCAGCTGAACGACACACTCGAAGACTAGCAGCAGACTATTGCACTGGCTTGACCTCGAACTGTAGTACAAAGTCAGAAAATGTTGTGGAGCCCTGAACGACCAGTGCTGTTAAACAGCAACAACAAAATGTGACGGCGGCGGAAAGACACGAGCAACAAAAACAGTAGGGATTTGTGGTGCTGTTCTGAACACGCCCAATGCCTTGAGATCCAAGGAGATGTTCCTGTTCTCAGCGACACGAGCAGCAAACAGTAGGGATTTGTGGTGCCGTTCTGAACGCGCCCAATGCCTTAAGATCCAAGGAGATGTTCTCTGTTCTCAGCGACACGAGCAGCAAACAGTAGGGATTTGTGGTGCCGTTCTGAACACGCCAATGGCTTGAGATCCAAGGAGATGTTCCCTGTTCTCAGCGACACGAGCAGCAAACAGTAGGGATTTGTGGTGCCGTTCTGAACACACCCAGTGCCTTGAGATCCCAGATGTTCTCTGTTCTCAGCGACACGAGCAGCAAACAGTAGGGAACTGTGGTACCATTCTGAACACGGCCAATGCCTTGAGATCCAAGCCTGCCGTTCTCTATTCCCATCACCGCTGCTGTACAAACAGCGTCACCTGACGTGTTGTGAAAGGCGTCAGACGCTGAGAGAGAGGAAAAATGGGTCCATTAATTAAAACTTAGACCTTGAGTTCACTCACTTCCAATCTGTTTCTATGGTAGCATGCAAGCTTCAGAAGCCCTGATAACTGTTTAACCTGCTTTTAGAACAAAACAGCTTCCATCCTTCTAGAAACCAGCTGTGATATATGTTGTCTTTGGAAGAAAACAGCTTTCCTCCTTCTAGAAAGCAGCTGTGATATCTGTTGTCCTTAGAAGAAAACAGCTTCGATCCTTCTAGAAACCAGTTGTGCTTTATGCTGTCCTTGGAAGGAAACAGCTTTCATCCTTCTAGAAAGTAGCTGTGATATCTGTTGTCCTCAGAAGAAAAAACAGCTTTCTTCCTTCTAGAAACCAGCTGTGATGTCTGTTGTCTTTGGAAGAAAACAGCTTTCCTTCTTCTAGAAAAAAAAGCGGTGATGGCTGTTGTCCGTGGAAATCAAATTAATATCTCTATTTCCGTAAATGATCTGATAAAAAAAATGAAAAAAAAGAATTGTTTCCTTAGTATGACTGTTCTCTTGAACAGAAATGTTTTTCCTCCATAAAAAAACATGGAAATCAGTTATCGTATAAGCCAGTGACAAATATTCAGAGGAAGAATTATAATTCTCAAAAAAAAAAAAAAAAAAAAAAAAAAAAAGTAATGCCTGTTTTTCCCTAAAAGTTATTTATCATTACCGTTTTTAGTTAGGAGATAATAACAGTTTAACCGAAGAAAGAGCAACTAAAACCCATATTACGACTGTTCTCTTGAAGGATAGTAACTATTTTCCTCTCAAAAACAGTTATGATAGGATAAGTCATCGATAACGGCCTTCACCGTGTTCCCAGGAATAAAGTTATTGTCATTCAAAATGCAGTTTTAATACCTGTATTTCTAAGAAATCACTTGCTATCGTTACTTCTCGAAGGATAAAGACCATTTTTCTCGAAATGAATAATGAAAAAAAGAACCGATTTCCGCATTGTGACTTTTCTAAAAATCGTATGTGTAAACAAGTGAACCTATGTAATCATCCATTTTGGGTTGCCCGTTTGTGTCTGCACGTGTGCGTGCGTGTGGGTGTGTGTGTGTCCGTGGAAAGCTCTAACGTTGGCTAAATATTAGCGTTAGCGAACTTAGCGAAAGGACAAACATTGCTCAGGTCTTTCCATCCATTCCGCCCGCCAAGATGTCATCCAATGGTACATAGGACATTAGCATTTGCAGCAGTAGTTCCAATGTGACAAACTGTCTTTTTCTTTGCACATTTGGTTACTTACCATGATTACTTTGCACACACAAAAAAGGTATATTAAATGATGTGTCATAAGCAAATGTAGCAAAATATGTAAAGTTACATTAAAAAAAAAAAATTAGATCATTTAATAAGATCTCTACCGAGCACATTGGCAGATATCTATAAATAAACGTATTAGCAAGTGTAGGACCACCACAGGACACTTATAAACATTTCTTGCCAAATACAGTTAAGAAGATGACGACTTTATGATTTATTGTGGTAAATCAAACAAACGAAGCCAGAATACACTGAGAATTCAAACTGCCTTACTAGTTTTAAAAATCAGAAATCTTTACAGAAAGTTGTCTGAATGTCTGGTGAATTTGACATTGCGGCCAAACGATACTAAGTTAGCCCTGTTCTTGGGAAAACCAGACTGGACGTGTCAATTCAGCGGGTAACACGTCATCAATGGTACATCAAATAAACCATTGTGTTCAACATTACTGATGAACCATTGGGTTCAACATTACTGATGAACCGTTGTGTACAACATTACTGATGAAGCGGTGTTTAGAACACGTCAGCATCAAAACCTGAACTTTCAAGGATACTAAAGCAAAGAAGACACAGCTGACACAGGGACAGTAGTGGAGGGTCACAGGAAAGAAGACACAGCTGACACAGCTGTACACAGGTCACAGGACAGAAGACACAGCTGAAGGGTAGTGACAGGAAAGAAAGAAGGCACAGCTGACACAGGGACAGTAGTGGAGGGTCACAGCAAAGAAGACACAGCTGACACAGGGACAGTAGTGGAGGGTCACAGCAAAGAAGACACAACTGACACAGGGACAGTAGTGGAGGGTCACAGCAAAGGACATGGCTGACACAGGGACAGTAGGAGTGTCACAGGAAAGAAGACACAGCTGACACGGGGACAGTAGTGGAGGGTCACAGGAAAGAAGACACAGCTGACACAGGGACAGTAGTGGAGGGTCACAGGAAAGAAGACACAGCTGACACAGGGACAGTGGTGGAGGGTCACAGGAAAGAAGACACAGCTGACACAGGGACAGTAGTGGAGGGTGACAGCAAAGAAGGCACAGCTGACACAGGGACAGTGGTGTAGGGTCACAGGAAAGAAGACACAGCTGACACGGGGACAGTGGTGGAGGGTGACAGCAAAGAAGACACAGCTGACACAGGGACAGTAGTGGAGGGTGACAGCAAAGAAGACACAGCTGACACAGGGACAGTAGTGGAGGGTGACAGCAAAGCAGGCACAGCTGACACAGGGACAGTAGTGGAGGGTCACAGCAAAGGACATGGCTGACACAGACAGCAAAGCAGAAGCACAGCTGACACAGGGACTGTGGTGGAGGGTCACAGGAAAGAAGACACAGCTGACACAGGGACTGTGGTGGAGGGTCACAGGAAAGAAGACACAGCTGACACAGGGACAGTGGTGGAGGGTCACAGGAAAGAAGACACAGCTGACACAGGGACAGTGGTGGAGGGTCACAGGAAAGAAGGCACAGCTGACACGGGGACAGTGGTGGAGGGGAGGAGGAGAGGCAATAGATGGGGGAGGGGAGGCATGAATCAGGAACCGTGTGAATTAGCAGAATGCAAGAACAGAGGTAACCTATCAAAATAGATTTGAAAAGTTATTGGGGATATGATTGATAAAAAAAGGATGCGCTGACACAGGGACAGTGGATACAGATAAGTGATTGCACGTTCATTTTGAAGTTGTCACTGAGTGTTGTGTATGTGGTGGAGGGTTACCTAAAGAGTCGAAACAGCGTTGAGTTTCGTGCTGTGATTCGTTTGTCTACGAGGCATTGGCGGTGCTTTGTCAAACAAACTTTTCAAGATTTGTTTACATTTCCGCCTGCAAAGCGCCTCCCTTTGCAACTAGATCCACGTGATTTTCGCTATTTCAGTGAAACTATGCTGGCAGCTACACATTCGTTGTCATGCAGAATGTCTTTGCCGGTCAAATTGTATACACTGTACACTTGCCAGATATCGCTAGCTTAGCAACTATATCCACATGATTTGCTATAACAATGAACTGGTGCCAGATATATCTAGCCTTACAGATTGAACGGTCACATAACAAAACTGGTTCCAGATATATCTAGCCTTACACATGAACATAACAAAGAACTGGTGCCAGATATATCTAGCCTTACACATGAACATAACAAAGAACTGGTTCCAGATATGTCTAGCCTTACACATGAACATAACAAAGAACTGATGCCAGATATATCTAGCCTTACACATGAACACAACAAAGAACTGGTTTTAGAAAAAAAAAATCGGCTCTTTATTTCTGAGAGGAGGTGTGTCTTAAGCAGCTCAATGCTGGCAGCCATAGAAGAATGGAAGAGACTGCTAGCTTTGAGGAAAAGATGGAATTCAGATGGTTGGGGAGTGGAGATGTTTGGTCGCCAGCACTGTAAATATGTGTCACGCAATGCCATTTTTCACGTCATTTGTACATTCCAGAACTAAAACACTGAAGACAAAAGACTGAGAAAATGGTACAATTTGTCCACATCGGCTGAAGAAGACCCAAATGGCCCTGCCCCTCCCCCATTTGGCCCAACCATCGTTTTCCCTTTATCTGTATGTAACCTCAGAAGCTGCAACATCGACACTGCTTCCTGGGAAGATGTGGCCCCTGAACACAGTGGAAGCAACAGTGTACCCAGGGCACAAAGACATTTGAGCGCAACAGAGCAGCTGCCGTCCAGGAAAACAGAAATCGAAGAAGACGAGGCCCATTCTTGCAGGACTCCACTCCATGAGGACGTTGTGCCTCAGCAGTTGGTCCTCATTCCTACACGAGGACCCACATCAGCTGATAACCTGTCTGCCTACTCACTCGTCGGACACGACGGGAGAATCCATCATCAGTGCTAAGTTGCACATGACTCATAGTTATAGGCCTTTCTTGTTTTGACGGTTGATGACCAGTTTCTTTGAGAACGCAGGCAAAACAGTCAGGAGATCACAAGTTCATATTAACAGTTCTCCTTGATTTCCAGAATCCTAAAAAAGGAAAAAAAAAAAAAAAAGAAAACAGCGTTGATATTTGTCTTCTAACAATCACTTACGATCAGATTTCAAGGACAACTGTTTTCCATGGAAAAAAAATACGTATCAAGTCGCATGCCATAATAACCACTGTCCTTTTTTTTTTTTTATCTCTAATGAAAATTATCATCATCTACACAGATGATGAAATTACCCTTTTCGTTGCAATGCACGTACCATTGTTGTTTTCTTACAGAATGATAACTTTTCCTCGGGAAAAAAAACAGTAATGATGGCTGATTTTTTCCTATATGGACTGTTTTCTTGAAAGATAATAATTGATTTCCTCAGTGAAAAAAAACAGGAATGGCTGATTTTCTATATGGACTGTTTTTTCTGAAAGATAATAACCGTTTTCCTCAGTGGAAAAAAAATGAAAACAGTAACGATGGCTGATTTCCCTGTACGGACTGTTTTCTTGAAAAAAAATAACAACCGTTTTCCTCAGTCAAACATTTAGGGCAACTCATTTTCCTATTTTTACTTGTTTTTATAAAAGATAATATATGTCTTTTTGTTGGGAAGACAAGGATGATCACTGAATTCCCTGTCATGACAGTTTTGCTGAAGGATAAATACATGTTTTCCTCGCAGAAATAGAGATGATGTCTGATTTCCCAATCAAAACAGTTTTCTGGAAGGTTGAGAATTGTTTCCCTATGACGAAACAGAGAAAAAAACATGAATTACGGGCTAATGAAGCCACTGTGCCCACATGTGTTTTCTGATCAGCTCCTCCACCCAGTGAGGCGAAGGCGAAGACACCCCTTTCCCTGCACCTCCACCCAGTGAGGCGAAGGCGAAGACACCCCTGCACTGCACCTCCACCCAGTGAGGCGAAGGCGAAGACACCCCCCCTTTTCCCTGCACCTCCACCCAGTGAGGCGAAGGCGAAGACACCCCTTTCCCTGCACCTCCACCCAGTGAGGCGAAGGCGAAGACACCCCTTTCCTGCACCTCCACCCAGTGAGGCGAAGGCGACAGCACCCACCCTGCACCTCCACCCAGTGAGGCGAAGGACACCCACTTTCCAGTGAGGCGAAGGCCACCACACACCCACTTTCCTGCAGTGGGACTCTGAAGTGAGACCAGAATAAATTCCCTCTTCCTTACTTTCCTAATCGAGGCTCCCTGTCTTCCTTTCATTTCTTACCGAGTAAATAAAGGACCGCAGTGATGACGGAGCAGCATCACCCAATGCGTATCCATTACCTGTAGGAAATCAATACCACATCGCGAGGCGAAGACATCTATCAGTCCGTCCGTCCGTCTGTCCGCACGTCTATCACAACCTTTCCCTACATACCTCTGTCCCTCTCCGACTCTTCCACAACCGACTGATTCCCAAAGGGTCGATATGTTCAACCCAACCCGAGGTTGGAGGAATCTAGGGCAATGCCAGGAAGCACCGACCCTACATACCTCTCCCTCTCCGACTCTCCTCTGATTCCTCCAACCCAACCTCTAGGGCTGCCTCACCGACCTCTCCTCCTCCTCCTCCTCACACACCACCACCTCACACACACACACACACACACACACACACACACACACACACACACACAGAGAGAGAGAGAGAGAGAGAGAGAGAGAGAGAGAGAGAGAGAGAGGGAGAGAGAGAAAGAAATACTGATACATAAAGACATAAAGATGCGTATTAAATGAATGAATTCCTCAGAGGCCAAAAACTGAAACTGTGCTCTTGATCAGTTGGGTAAGATAAAGGGGGCCAGAGGGTGTGGGAAAAGAAGGGATGGGAAAAGAGAAAACGCCGAGGACAAAATGCCTGGCACACAGGCATGGAAATCAAGACAAAGGGGCGGAGGAAGGTGGACTTGCTGCCCACGTTCCGTGTATACAAATGAGAATTTCACAGAGCTGCTCTTATTTACACAGATTTTTTTTTGTGGGGGGGTTTTAAGAGAGAGAGAGAGAGAGAGAGAGAGAGAGAGAGAGGAAGAGAGAGAGAGAGAGAGAGAGAGAGAGAGAGAGAGAGAGAGAGAGAGAGACAGACAGAGACAGACAGACAGACAGACAGACAGACAGACAGACAGAAAATTAAAAAAGATGCGTCCTGTATGCGTGCTAAATTTTCCAACTTCATGGCAAAGTAGGCCACTTACGTACTTCTAATTCGGTCAACTGAATGAAGGATTTGCCATCTCCTTTATTTTTCTTTCGTTCATAATGTTTAAATGTTTAAACACACAATTCTCATAGACGTGTGTGTGTATGTCCTCCTGTCATTGACAGAGATATTATATTGAAGACCATCAAACCATCTCGGTCACGTTCTGACTCATCTCTCGCTCTGTTGACTTTCATCATCTTTTTTTTTCATATATCATATGACTGTCCTAAAACTGCCATGCAATATCACACGTTGATTTGTTATAAGACATTCAAAAACATAAACACAGTGGGGGTGTGCCTGATTTATAGACTTTGCATATTTTTTTCATTGGATTTGAAGGGCATGAAACTATTATCATCGATTTGGTTTTACCAGGTTTGCATAACATTCATGTGCATTGAAACAGTTTAAAGAAGAAGAAGGAATGGGGGGGGGGGGGGGGGGGGGGGGGGGGGGGGGGGGGGGGAGAGAGCAAAAATGAAAGAGAAAGAAATGAAGGGGAAAAAAAAGACTTTGGGGGGCTAAGGAAGAGAAGCATGTGGAAACACTAACTCCTAAACTGAAGAGTTCCTTCAGCCATTAAGACGTCACACAAAGAAGCTCTTCTGACGAAGCACTGGATCAGTTTGATTTCTGTGGACCGCAGCCAGCAGAGGCTACAGAAGTTGTCTGTTGCCATGTCTCTCTCTCTCTCTCTCTCTCTCATTCTCTCTGTCTGTCTGTCTCTGTCTCTGTCTGTCTGTCTCTGTCTCTCTCTGTGTCTATCTCTCTGTCTGTCTGTCTCTCTGTGTCTGTCTGTCCCCACCTCTCTCTCTCTCTCTCTCCTCTCTCTCTCTCTCTCTCTCTCTCCCCAAACAGAAAATAAAAAAAAAAAGAAGAAAGGATTCTGTGTCCAATCAAGAAAGAAAACAGCAAAAGCTTCTCCAAACTAAAGAAAAAGAATGCGAAAAAAAAAAAAAAAAAAAGGTCGGTAAAAATAAAGGTGATTGCCTGTACAATGATTGTTTTTTTAAATCGATTCACCACGATTCGGATCATCTCCCTGCAGGTTGTCCAAATTGCGACGGGGCACTGGAGACACAGCTGACCAAAAACGAAACAAAACAAAAACAAAACAAAAAAATGTTGATCACCCTCGGCGGTTGGCTACGATTTGGTGCACCCGCGACAAATCGTGGAATTGTAACATTCCGTCGTGTAACAAGGGCCACAATCCATGCTGATCTGATAGCAGACTGGCAGCTGATGACTTTCCATGAGCAAATCACAGATACGACCTCTCAGGGCCAGATCAGTCACATGAGAGAAGGTGGTGGGGTCTAAAAGGGGAGTAGGTGGGGAGTGGAGGTGGAGGCCCTCCCTCTGTGGAAACGACGGATATTTTGTAAAATGGGATGGGGGGTATGGTGGGGAGTGTCATCAAACAAACCAGTGGGATGGACTATGGTGTGAGTGTCACCCCCCAAAAACAAACAAACAAACAAACAAACAAACAAACAGACACTGTCAATGTGATTCATACTTCACATTTTGTCTGTAATGGCCTAGCCGACCACGAAAGCATCGTGGCTGAAATGTTAACCGATGAATCTGTTGGGAACATCATGTTTATACAATTTCTATTTCTTTCACACACATAGACACACAGACACACACACACACACACACACACACACACACACACACACACACACACACACACACACACACACACACACACACACACACACATACACGCACACACACTCACACTCTCTCTCTCTCTCTCTCTCTCTCTCTCTCTCTCTCTCTCTCTCTCTCTTCCTTCCTTCTCTCTCTCTTCCTTCCTTCCCTCTCTCTCTCTTCCTCCCCTCTCTCTCTTCCCTCCCCTCTCTGTCTTCTTTTGACACTCGTTTCCTTTTACCACTGCAATGCGGTGAAACAGCGCCAACATGACGACGTAACGTCAGCAAATCCCAACAGACAAAAAGTCCCCTTACCAGCCGCCGTGGCAAAGTGGTTAGCGTCGCGGACTCCCGGCTGGGAGGTCGTGGGTTCGATCCCATCAGAGTCATGTGGGATTTTTCTGCCCCGAACGGCTCCTACCCAGAGCTGAGTTTGCTGCGGACTCAGTTGGGAAGACTGGGACCACACAGTCGAGATTCATCCACTTAATGGATGCGTTTCTGAGAGTGTTGCTCAAATTTCCTGACCAACACTGCAGGTGCCTGTATCTCTCGGGCCTGGTTGACGCCGGGATATTATTATGAAGGAAGCGTAGAGTACAGCCCTGTCATGTAGTCTCAGACCGAAGTGGAAAATCTGTAGCATCACCTTTATCATCCTCATTCTCATCGATCAGCGTTAAAAAAAAGTCTCAAATTCTGTGGCCCTTCATGCCCTGCTCTCATGGTGACCTCAATTTCGATGTCCTCTCTACGTCTGTGGCCTTGGTTTGGTTCCGTCGGGGTCACCGGTATCGGCGAGTCCATGGGGGCTGTCGTTGGACGGACGTGGTGGCGCCTCCAGAGGGAGAGCTCACTCACGCCGGCTCCGCGACTAAGCAATTATTGTCGTCAGTAGGGGGGCCTAATAGGTGGTGTCCTGCGTATGTTAGATCAGAACAGGCGCCACTGAACACCACTGAAGTGACTCGGCAGCAGCAGCGCAGCGTCTCCTCCGGGGTTGTCTCTCGACGACTTGACATTCACTGCTCCCTGTGGATTGCCAGTGCCGGGGCTGCGGCGGGGCTGACCGGGCTGTGACTGTGGACGCGGTATCGGAATGAACGGCGTGGGTGCACTGCCTCTGAGGTGGCGCAGAGGTTTGGACAGCACAAAATTCCCTTTACAAAGGAGTGTGTGGTCTCGGTATGAATAGACCACTTCTATCCACCTATCAACCATCTCCATTTTTCATCACGTTCTTTTCGGCATGGTCTAGAGTGAGAAAAATGGAATCTTTCCAGACAAAAAGGGAGGGGGTAGGAGGAATGAAGTAGTAGACTTGTTTGATGGAGGAGGCCAGAGGAGGGAGGGGGGGGGGGGGGTCAGTGGAGGATTACAGAGGAGGGGGGGGGGGGGGGGGGAGGAGGGAAATGGTGAGCATTTTTGGATTACAGCATCATCTATGTCGTAGGACTGCAGTCAGGCTGACTCCGTGTGTCATAAGAATATATCTTACAAAGGCCAAAATAGGGTCTCCTAAGCGCGCATGCACATCACACACACACACACACACACACACACCACACACACACACACACACCACACACTACACACAGGGAGGAGGAGAGAGAGAGAGATGAGAGAAGGAGAGAGGAGAGAAGAGAGGAGAGGGAGCGAGAGGAAGAGAGAGACAAAGACAGGGAGAGGCGAGAAGGACTGCGGGAGAGGCGACAAAGCAAAAGGGAGGGGGAGGGAGAGACCGAGAAGGAGGCGAGAGACCAGACAGACCGACAAAGCCAGAGACAGAGAGGCAGAGAGGAGAGAGGAGAGAGAGAGAGAGGAGAGAGAGGAGAGAGAGAGGAGGAGCGCATGCGAGAGAGAGAGACAGACAGACAGAGAAAATAAAGGCGGAGAAAACGGATGTTACGGGGGACAAGAGAATGAACGGAATGGAAGAAAGAGGGAG
>JADBJO010005089.1:59759-74759 GCA_016801955.1 Conus betulinus | reverse complement strand
CACGCCAGAAACACTCCATGCAGGAAGCACTACACTCAGCGTTATTCCCGTTGTAACACGCCAGAAACACTCCACGCAGGAAGCACTGCACTCTGCGTCACGCCAGAAACACTCCATGCAGGAAGAAACTAACGCTCACTGTCATTCCAACATCATAACACTCCTCTGACTTTCCTCTCCCCCGGCAAGGATCAAAGTGAATTTGATGAGAACTTATTGCTGCAGATAAATGCTTAACACACACACACACACACACGCACGCACGCACGCACGCACGCACTCATTTATTGCTCAACCGAATATGATTTTCAAATTTGACAGAAGGAAGCAGTCTGTTAAAGGGAGATTACCAGGGGTAACGGGGGTGGGGTGGGGGGCTAGGCTGTGGGGCGGGTGGGGGGGTGGGGGTGGGGGGTCGCGGAAGGGTGGATGTTGCACAGGGGGCCTCCCACTAAAAACCCCGTCAGATAATTTCCCTTGGGAGTGATTTTAACATTGCGGTTATCACAGCAACAAACCCCGGCCCCGCTGGAAGTGATACCATTGTTCTCTCTCAGTCTGTTTATCTTTCATTCTTCTGTACTCCAAGGTGACCATCAGACAGTGCGTATTCAGCAATGGCCTTCATCAAAATGCACACTATGCGTCAACTCAATTAGCACCATGAACCGACTGGCTGTCGGGCCGCGCGGTCCCCTCACCCCCAACCCCCTCCCTCCCCCAGAAACACACACACACACACACACACACTCACAGAGAGAGAAGAAAGAGAGAGAGAGAGAGAGAGAGAGAGAGAGAGAGAGAGAGAGAGAGAGGAGAGAGAGGGGAGAGAGAGAGAGAGACAGAGACAGAGAGACAGAGACAGACAGAGAGAGACAGAGACAGAGCCAGACAGAGCCAGACAGACAGACAACAGACACAGAGAGAGAGAGAGCACTTTAGCCATCAGTGTATCGTCGGTTCTATTATTGATGGTTCTCTTTGTCGTCTCTTCTTTCAGCATGGTTGTTGCTGAGGTCCCAGATTGACAGGATGGGTGGCTGGATACGTTCTTTACCCCCCCCCCCCCCTCCTCCCTCCCTCCCTCTACCGTTTCTGTGGAGTTGATTCACGCCTCTCGGGTCCACTTCATGCTGACTTTGGTGCGACTGGTTGAAGTGATCTTTGCTCACAAAAGGCTTCACAAAAGACGATGTCGAATTAATAGTTGTCAACGACTTTGTGATCTCTTTTTTTTCCTTGTTTACTAAAGAACGAATATTTGATGTTTTGAAAAATAACTGAACTGTACGTGCATGTCTGCGTGCGTGTACGGTGTGTGTGTGTGTGTGTGTGTGTGTGTGTGTGTGTGTGTGTGTGTGTGTGTGTGTGTGTGTGTGTGTGTGTGTGTGTGTGTGTGTGTGTGTGTGTGTGTGTGTGTGTGTGCGCGCACGCGCGATGGCTTTTATGCACGCACGCATAGATGTCTGCAGGTGCAAGAGATGAATATAAAGGCAAATGAGAATGCCGTCTCTCTCTCTCTCTCTCTCTCTCTCTCTCTCTCTCTCTCTCTCTCTCTCTCTCAACATAACACGGATAAGAAAGTTGGTGGATTCTCTCTCTCTCTCTCTCTCTCTCTCTCTCTCTCTCTCTCTCTCTCTCTCTCTCTCCTCCCAGAAACAAACACACAGTCTTTGTGTTTTTCCTCTTATTCTCCTCAACAATGCACGTTTCAAGTGAAACGTCATCTGAAAAAATAATCATCATAAAATTATGGCAACATGCAACTGCGACAGATACTACAGACTACGCTTGATGGAGGCCCAACATAAAACATAACAATATTCCCATAGAGGCGCTTGTTTATTGTGTTTTTTTCCACCTAAATCCTTAAATTCCAAACTGCCAAAAGCACCAAAAGGATTTCTGTTGATTATCATTTTCAATGTTGACAAAAAAAAAAAAAAAAAAAAAAAGAAATGAAGTGAAATAAACTAACACGAAGTAAGGAATGACATCTCGGTTCGTTTCCAGTCTCACAAATCGACATCAACGGTTGACCAGGCCTAAAAGAAATGCACGACCTTACTCAAGACATAGGAAAGTCGAGAGGGTGGATGATTCCATTTTCTCTGGTCCTTTCCCCAGGGACCCCGCCCTGCCCTTTTTTTTTTATTTTTTTTATTTTTCTGGACGCTGCTCTGTCTGGTAGGACCCAGAGGAGCCAGGGGGAATAAGTCTGTGGTCACAGGAAGTTGAAGGGCACAAGACAGACGGCAGACAGCTCCAGGCACTTATATGCTACACATCTTTCTTCTGACGGGGGAAGATCTGGAAATGTATCCACTGTGACTGATCTGCTGCACGGAGCGTACTGCCTGAGGCATGCTTTGCTGGTTTTGTACCGACGCCTACTTGTTCTTCATTCATAATTTTCTTTAGTTTGTTCTGTGTGTGGTGATTTTTTTTTTTCAAAATCACCATATTTTGTTTTCCTTTCTGCCCCCCCCCCCTCCCCCTCCCTGCCCCAAAGTCTATTCTTGGTTGGTTTTATGGGATTTCCCAAGACTGTTCTTCAAGCGCTTTTCTTTTCTTCCTTTTATTTTGCTTAAATTCTAGTCTAATTCTTCTTTGTAAGTTAGTTTCCAAAATCTACTTTTTCTTCGTTGTTTTTCTTTTTTCTTCCCAGAAAATGTGCCAGTCCTTCTTCTGTGTGTGTGTGTGTGTGTGTGTGTGGTGTGTGTGTGTGTGTGTGTGTGTATACGTGTGTGCGTGCGTGCGTGCGCGTATGTGTGTGTGTGTGTGTGTGTGTGTGTGTGTGTGTGTGTGTGTGTGTCTGTCTGTCTGTCTCTGTCTGTCTCTCTCTCTCTCTCTCTCTCTCTCTCTCTCTCTCTCCCCATCCACTTTACCAACTTATCAAGAGGAGTCAGACAACTCAATGTCAGTCGGTTCTTACGCTGCAGCTAAGTAACACTGCATCATTTATCATCCCCGTCCTTTTCCTTACTTTCCCACCAGTGTCAGAGTGGGGGGGGGGGGGGGGGGGGGGGGGGGGGGGGGGGGGGAACAAACATGTTGAGTAAACGACCATCCGCCGTGGCGAAGTGGTTAGCGTCGCGGACTCCCGGCTGGGAGGTCGTGGGTTCGAATCCCATCAGAGTCATGTCGGTTTTTCTGCCCCGACCGGCTCCTACCAGAGTTGAGTTTGCTGCGGACTCAGTTGGGAAGACTGGGACCACACAGTCGAGTTTCATCCACTTAATGGATGCGTTTCTGAGAGTGTTGCTCAAATTTCCTGACCAACACTGCAGGTGCCTGTATCTCTCGGGCCTGGTTGACGCCGGGATATATTATGAAAGGAAGCGTAGAGTACAGCTCTGTCATGTAGTCTCAGACCGAAATGGAAATCCGTAGCATCATCTTAATCATCATCCCCATTCTCATCGATCAGCATAAAAAAAAATGTCTCAAGTTCTGTGGCCCTTCATGCCCTGCTCTCATGGTGACCTCAGTTTCGATGTCCTCCACACGTCTGTGGCCTTGGTTTGGTTCCGTCGGGGTCACCGGTATCGGCGAGTCCACGGGGGGCTGTCGTTGGACGGACGTGGTGGCGCCCTCCGGAGGGAGAGCTCACTCACGCCGGCTCCGCGACTAAGCAATTATTGTCGTCAGTAGGGGGCTTAGTAGGTGGTGTCCTGCGTATGTTAGATCAGAACAGGTGCCACTGAACACCACCGAAGTGACTCGGCAGCAGTGCAGTCTCCTCCGGGGTTGCCTCTTGACGGCTTGACATTGACTGCCCCCTGTGGATTGCCGGTGCCGGAGCTGCGGTGGGGCCGACCGGGCTGTGACTGTGGACAGGGTGTCGGAATGAGCGGCGTGGTTACACTTGCCTCTGAGGTAGCGCAGAGGTTGGGACAGACAAAAAAAAAAAAAAAAAAAAAAAAAAAAAAGTTGAGCAAACGGTAGACATTCGCGCTGAGGGGAGGAGGATGTGTGTGTGTGTGTGTGTGGTGTGTGGGGGGGGGGGGGGGGGGGGGGGAGGTGAAAAGAGGGGAGGAGAGGAGGAAAAGAGAAAAGTGCACAGAAATGGCATGAGGGAGGAATGGGCTATCAACTCTTGGCGTTTCTACGCCTACCTACCTTGCGCTGAAGAGTGAAGAGATCGAAGATGAGCACCAAAGTCGTTCATTTTCGTAGTGTTATTTGTTTGTGTCTTGCCTGAAGAAGACTTAAGAGGTCGAAGCGCGTCGTGTTTTGTCTTGTGACTCGTTTGTCCACGTTTCTCTTGGCGGTTCGCTAACATTTATTCAAGATTTGTTTAGATTTCTGCCTGCAGTCGTCTCACGTTGCAACTAGATCCGTTTCATTCAAATAAGCAAAGAACTTTCCACAAAAACAACGGCAAAACACCAGATGCTACGCAGCGATGTCTGAAGAAGAAGACAAGACATACACGTTAGCCTTCGTCTCCACCTTACATCCTTAAGCAGATAAACCGGAATGAGGTGTACACCGAAGAACACTTCTACTGATTACTACTTTTATCCACGACAACAACCAAAATAACATCTCGATTCATCTTGGCTTTCGCATCATCAATATCAACAGCCAACCGGACTCTAAGTAAATGCACACCCTCGCTCGCTAAAGACATCGGAAACGGAAGAAGGTGAATGACTCCTCTTTATCTCTGATCCTCTCCTCAGGGTGTCCTCTGCCCTGTCTGGAAGGGCCCAAGGGAACCAGGGGAATCCATCCTGTGGTTACAAGAAGTCGACTGGATGGCTCCAGACTGAGACAGCAGACAAGCCCAATCACTGATGGCTACGTCTTTCTTCTGATGGGGAGGGGTTTAGAGATACATCCCCTGTGACTGACCTGCTATACATAAACAGCATCTTGGCTGAGGCACGCTTCGTTGGCTGTGTTCCAAGGTCTACTTGTTCCTTATTGGTTACTTACTAAGTCTGTTCTTCGTAGGATTATTTTCCAAAGTCGCCATAGTTTTCAAAGGTTTGCTTGATATTGTTTGGATTTATCAAGTTTCCTTAGTCTGCTTTTAAAGTCTTGCTGTTGCCCTTTTCAATCTTTTTTAGAGTCGTCGGTATCTTTTCTCTTCACTGAATGTTATACGAAATCTGTTTGTTTGCTTGATCACTTTCTAAAGCGTTTTGCTACATTTCCAAGGTCTACTTGATAAGTTAGAATTTTTCAAAAGTCTGTTGGGTCTTCGTTGCTTACATTCTCAATTTTGCTGCTCCTTCGATAGTTTCCAAATTCCATTTTTTTCTTCCTTCATTTTTTGTGTAAAATCTGCTAGTTCTTGTCTGTTTGTCTGTCTGTTCATTTGCCTGTAACTGTCTGCCTATCTGTCTGCTCTCTCTCTCTCTCTCTTTCTCTCTCCCTCCCTCCCTCTGTCTCTGTCTGTCTGCCTGTCTGTCCGTCTGTCTGTCTCTCTGTCTGTCTGTCTGTCTCTGTCTGTCTGTCTGTCTGTCTGTCTCTCTCTCTCTCTCTCTCTCTCTCTCTCTCTCTCTCTCTCTCTGTGTGTCTGCGTGCGCGCTTGCTCGCTATCTGTGTGCATTCCCCTCCCACAAACACAAACCTCCTTACTCAGTCTGTCCTCTAGTTCTCTATGACAAAGCAAATTTCACATTATTTTCTTTTTTTTTTTAAAGAGAGAGAGCAAAAACACACTACAAACTAATGGCAAAATGCAAAAATGTGAATGATATTACACAGTGCATTTTATATACCGGCCTAACACGAAACAACACAACGCTCACACAGAGGCGACTGTCCAGTCTGTTTCCTTCGTAGATCTTTAAACTAACCTGGAGGGCAAGACGTGTTGTACCAATGATTATTCTCAGTGTTGACGACAGTAGATAACGTCCTTATTCATGTCTAGTCCCATACCGTCAGCATCAACAGTCAACCAGACTCTCCATCAATGCACACCTTCACTGAAGACATCAGACACAGAAGAAGGGGAGTGATTCCATCAACTCTGATCCTCTCCCCAGGGACCCTGCCCTGTCTGGAAGGACCCAGAGGAGCCAGGAGGACTCAGTCTGTGGTTACAAGAAGTTGGATGGAACGAAACTGAGACAGCAGATAAGCCCAATCACTGATGGCTACGTCTTTTTCCTGACGGAATGGAATCTGGGAATTTATTCCATGTGACTAACTTGCTTCATACAGACGGCGTGTTGGCTGAAGTAAGTTTTGCTGGCAATATTCCAAAGTCTTCTTGTTCTTCGTTGCTAATTTTTCCCTGATGTATTCTATATGGGGTATTTTTCTGGAGTTAGTGTTTTTCCACTTTTTTTCTCTTTAAAGTCTGTTTGTTCTGTTTAGGTTTTGTAACTTTTCCTAGGTTTGTACCTGTTCCTAGGTTTTGTAACTTTTCCCCTACCCTGTTCTTCGAGTGGCTGTTAACGAATGCCTGATTATTTTCCTTCTTCTTCTTGTTCTTATTCTTCCTTTTTTTTTAGTTTGTTTCTGCTTGTTTTTCACTGGATGCTCTTCAGAGTTTTCTGTGTGTGATCATTCTCTTACTTGTGTGCTTCCTTTCATTGGTTATTTCCCAAATTCTGCTTCTTCCTTGTTTCGCTAAGTTTTCAGTCTTCTTTACTTTGGTTATTTTACAATTCTGCTTTTTGGTTGCACATTTTCTGAACCCTACATTTTTTTTCTGGCAATTTTTTAAAATAATCATGTTCTGTGTTAGACAATTCTAGTGATCATTTTCCAAAGTATGCTTTTCATTGAGAAACAGTCTGGTTGTTCTGAATGGGTTATTTTTTTCTTGTCTGATGCATGTGTCTTCTTCACATTATCATAAAAATTTCCTTGGTCTCCATGTTCTTCAAGTGTTTTCTTTTCCCAGAATCTGCCTTTGTTCTTCCTTAGTTACTTTCCAGAACTTGCTTTTCATTCGTTTGGATATTCGTATGTGTTTTTGCTAATTACTGGAAGTATGCATGGTCTTCCGTGGTAAGTTTTCTGAAACATGCTTTTTTTTCTCCCGTTGGTTTTGTTTCTACGACATTTCTTATCTTTATTAATTCCAAAATCTAGGAGTTTCTTGCTCTGTCTCTCTCGCTCTGTCTCTGTGTTTCTCTGTCTGTCTGTCTGTCTGTCTGTCTGTCTGTCTGTCTCTCTCTCTCCTCTCTCAGCCCTTCCTCCCTCCCCCTCTCTCTTCTCTCCATGGTTTACTGGATAACAGCAGGTACATAAAGTTGCCCAATATGCTATCTACCACTGTGTAATAAAAAAAAAGTAACAACCCGTTGTAAAAATAAAAAAAAATATATTAGTCCATTTATTGATCCTCTCTCGCTTTCTCTGTCTACATATCCTCATGTCTCTATTTCTCTGCATCTTTTTCAGCCTTCTCTCCACTTCTCTCTCTGTCTCTCTCTGTCTGTCTGTCTGTCAGTCTCTCTCTCTCTCTCTCTCTCTCTCTCTCTCTCTCTCTCTCTCTCTCTCCGTCTGTCTGTCTGTCTATCCGTCTCAGAGATGTCCCACCTGATGTGATCTTTGAATTTCTGAGGGAGATTAAAATTTTTCATCTGATCTAAGATTTTACGGAGGAAAGATCTTTAACGATCTTCCCGTGTGTTTTTGGAAGATGTGCTTTAGGAGCTGCATGAATGAGCTTTTTTATTATTATTATTATTATTAATGACTTGTGAGTTAACTTCAACGCGGTGACAGCCCTGATATGGTCCTTTGCGGTCGGCTGAGCTATAAGCAATATAACCATTACCAATGTCTGTCTGTCTCCCTCCCCCCTCCCCCTCCTCCCTCTCTCCCCTCTCTCTCTCCTCCTCTCTCTCTCTCTCTCTCTCTCTTTCACTTTCCGTGACCTTTCCCTACTATTCACAGATGTCAACGTAAACTTCAATGTGAGCTAGCTCTCAGATTGCAATAAACTGGAACGGCATCATTTATTTCCTCCCTCCCCGAGCCTCCCTGTTCTGCCCTATATTACTAGGAAGGTGAGGGACGGGAGCTGACCAAAGGAGGTGAGCAGAGGACAGAGGTCAGCCCCGGTGACAAAGGGAGGAGAGAGGACAAGGAAGGAGAGAAGGCCGAGAGGCATGAGGGGGGGGGGGGGGGGGGGGGGGGGGTGTTGTGTCTGATGAGGCGTCAACTGTTGGCCTCTTCTTCATCAGTGTCAAGGATGCGGTGGCTGCTAAAAGAGCTCCACCTTGTGTCCCGTCCTTCCATTCTCTCTCTCTCTCTCTCTCTCTCTCTCTCTCTCTCTCTCTCTCTCTCTCTCTCTGTGTGTGTGTGTGTGTGTGTGTGTGTGTGTGTGTGTGTATGCATGCGTGTACGTGCGCATGTGTGTGTGCGTGTCAACGCCTTTTTCCTCTTTTCGTTTCTTTCTCTCTTCTTCTTCTTCTTCTTCCATTCATTTCTTCTTCTTCTTCTTCTTCTTCTTCTTCTTCTGTGAATTTTGCTCACGTACCCCTTCAAAAGGGGCCATGGCCTTATGAATACTTAACGTCCATCCATCCATCCATCCATCCATCTCTCTCTCTCTTGCTCCGACTTTGTATCTTCCTCTCTCTATCCGTCTGTCTGCCTCTGTCTCTGTCTGTCTGTCTGTCTCTCTTTACTTCAAACTCTGGACCATGAAACGCCTGACCCTCTGAGCCAAGCATGCCCTCTGAGCGGCAGAGGGTTAACAGTACTGAGAGAACTCAGAAGATGACACAACATGCAAAAAAAACCATATAATACATAAACACACGCCCTCTGAGCGACAGAGGGTTAACAGTACTGAGAGAACTCAGAAGATGACACAACATGTAAAAAAAACCAAATACACCAAATAATACATAAACACACCTCTGAGCGGCAGAGGGTAACAGTACTGAGAGAACTCAGAAGATGACACAACATGTAAAAAAACCATAATACATAAACACGCCCTCTGAGCGGCAGGGGTTAACAGTACTGAGAGAACTCAGAAGATGACACAACATGTAAAAAAACCATAACAATAACACACCCTCTGAGCGGCAGAGGGTTTAACAGTACTGAGAGAACTCAGAAGATGGCACAACAAGTAAAAACCATAATACATAAACACAGTAAAAAAAATAGGGACATGAACATTTGTTCCTATATTGAATATTGAAACCTAATTCTCCGAGATCATAGGTGACCCTTGTCTTTGTCTCCTGTGCATGTTTGTCATCTCTCCTAGGGTCGTCCTTGCAGCCTTTTTTTTTCGTCTGTATTCTTCAGAGATGATTACCGGGAGTGTTTACAGGTTCGGTAGTCACAGCGACGGGTGCTTGAAACTTGAATTCTTTTCTTATAATTCTGACCACATTCCTCATCCGCCAGACTTCTGAACGTTTGATATGCATTTCTGGAGCTTCTATTAGCATTTCTTCGTTTTTTTTTTGTCCCTCTGTCTGTTGTCTGTCTGTCTGTGTCTGTTTGTCTCTGTCTGTCTGTCTGTCTGTCTCTGTGTCTGTCTGTCTGTCTGTCTGTCTGTCTGTCTCTCTCTCTCTCTCTCTCTCTCTCTCTCTGTGTGTGGCAAAAACAACTGAAAGAAAAGGAAATGAAGTTTGTTGTTTCATGTATGTTGTTCTCTTTGTATAAGCAGCACTATCAGAGCGAGAGTGCCAATACACACACACATTAGAACATTAACAAACCCAGACACTTTGTATCAAACGCCAGTACACTTAAATCAGCAAGAGTGTGTCCATTTGAGAGAGAACATACAGACAGTGCATGGTGTGTAAGAGACTGACTGGAGAGGGAACAAAAGGAAAAAAAAGAAAGAAAAAAAAAAGCTAGTTGTGGAATTTTTTTTTTCAGATGAAGAGGACAATGTGAAGCACCAAAAAATGAAGAGGTGGATTTCAGCCTTAGGGAAAAAAAAAAAAAAAAAATGAAAGTCACCGCCTTACGTGCTCCATTGATCCGATAACTTACGCCACAAAAAAATTAATCCAAGGCTCTAAATTCCAACCTGATGAGATTCCCAGCAGCGGATCGTCTGGCACTCACAGGATGAAGGTCATTAAAACAAGGAAAATCCAACCCCCGAGCAAGGAAGTTCCAAATTTGCTCGCATTTCTTCGTCTGGCATGCTGCTGTAAGCCTGAATTGACTCATGGTCGTGGGTCTGCCTAATCCTTTTCATGTATCTCTTTCCTTCTCCTTTCTGTTTGGATCAATCTTTTATGACTCAGATTTCCGTTTTCATGCTTTGGTGTTAAACTTCATGTATCTCTTTCCTTCTCCTTTCTTTTTTGGATCAATCTTTTATGACTCAGATTTCCGTCTTGCGGCAGCTTTGGTGTTAAACTTCTGGTCGATTTGTCAGGAATCTTCTTCAGCAATAGTGGACTTCCTGCTCCTGCTGCTGCTGCTGCTCCACTCTCTCTCTCTCTCTCTCTCTCTCTCTCTCTCTCTCTCTCTCTCTCTCCCCCCCCCCCCCCTTCCGATCCAGACACGCCAAACAGCTATGTAAACATCTATAAAAGGCATGTCCAACGTCCGGCTTCTCTGCTGCTTTCAACACAAGTAATACACAAATGTAACTCCCAAAGGATCATTTCAATGAAAACAGCACAGTAACTGACATTTACTGACGTGAAGGGCAAAGGGTAGGAAGAAAAGTGGGGGGGGGGAAAAAAATCCTGAAAACTGACGACTCGTGGAAGCTTCTGCTTCACGTGTGAATTCCTCATCAGTCGGTTTTTTCATTTGCCTTTAAGAAACTGCCTGTGCTATCAGTTTTTTACTTTTCCGTGTAACTCTCAGATACAGAGACAGAGAGACTGGGGCTGAATTGGGGGTATATGATCAAAATGTAACAAACGTTGTTCGGAAACGCTGTGTACGAACTAAACGTTCAGAGAAATCGTTTCAAGCGCAGGAGAAAAAACGCCATTATATTATAATCTATATATTTTTCCTGGATGGAATTAGACAAAGAATATTTGACAGAAAGATTTCATTTTTCCGTAAGACCATTTCTTAATGTTGATCTTCTCGATGTTCTCTTCAAAATTAATGAAAAAAAGCAAACGAAACCCTTGACATCGTAATTTGGAGCAGAACCTTTTGTTTATAAAGAGAAAACTAATAGATATAACCACCTGTACAAACTCTTCTCTAAAGAACATAAAGACACAGACTTCACTGGGGAAAGAAATGTGTGCATGAGTAGTTTTGCAATGCGCAATTCTGATATTACAACACCTGAGGAAGCGTACGTTCTTGCGGAAAATTTCTGTTCTGTTTTACCACATTGTTTGACAAATATCATTCACATGTTGCTTCAGTGGCGTTACCATGTATTTCTTGCCTTTCCGGAAGTCGTATGGGTGGTGAGAGACTGGTTAGAAAATATGTATGTGTGTTAGTGTGTGTGTTAGTGTGTGCGTGCGTGCGTGCGTGCGTGCGTGTGCGTGTGTGTGTGTGTGTGTGTGTGTGTGTGTGTGCGTGCGTGCGCGTGTGCGTGCTGTGCGTGGCGTGTGTGTGTGTGTGTGTGTGTGGTGTGTGTGTGTGTGTGTGTGAGAGAGAGAGAGCGAGAGAGAGAGAGAGAGAGAGAGAGAGAGAGAGCAGCAAAGTACTGACATTCTATTAAAAAAAAAAAGGTTGACATGGAAATTCCTCTGTAACGCTGACTGTGGACGAGATGATAGGGGGAGAGGACTCAGCTGCTGGAGGGGGTAGGGGCGGTGGTGGTTTTTGTGTTTTCACGTGATAAAACGTGATTTGGGATGACAATGAATGGATGGGAATAGAAAGGAAGGGAAAGCAGCGAGTGGGTGCCTTATATTGTTCTGGGCCTAGCTTTTTGAGACAAACACAGAGCAATACCTGAACGGAACCGAAATCTGTATTCTCATTGTGGATAATTAAAAACAATTTATTGGATCTGGACTCTCTCTCTGTCTCTCTGTCTCTCTTTCTCTCTCTCGTCTCTTCTCTGAATGAAACTCTTCTCTCCTCTCTCTCTCTCTCTCTCTCTCTCTCCTCTCTCCTCTCTCTCTCTCGTATTGCCCTGATGAAACAAAATTTCATTCGTTCGTTCGCTCATTCGTTCGTTCTCTCTCTATCTCTCTCTCTCTCTCTCTCTCTCTCTCTCTCTCTCTCTCTCTCTATCGTATTGCCTGATGATGAAACAAAATTTCATTCGTTCGTTTCGCTCATTCGTTCGTTCTCTCTCTCTCTCTCTCTCTCTCTCACACACACACACACACACACAAACACACACCACACACACACACACACACACACACACACACACACAGGCCATCAACATCACTCCAATTCGTCTGTTCTTAGACTACTGTGAAATAGAACTGCATTATTCATCAGACCCATCCCCCTCCCCTCCCCTAGTGGTCCACGAGAGGAGAAGTTCGTAAGGGGGATTTTAGTCCACGAGAGGAGAAGTGGCGATAGTTCCACAACAAAACGTGAGCAGATGAGGAGAGAGAGAGAGAGAGATCGAGAGAGAGAGAGAGAGGAGCGAGAGAGAGAGAGAGAGAGAGAGAGTGCCAAGGAGACAAGGACAAGAGAGGAGGACAGAGGAGAGAAGAAGGGGAGGGCACTCACAGGGTAAAAATGGGCTATCAACTTTTGAATTTTTTTCATTTAGTGTCCAGGCTGTGAGCTGTTCGAATCGCTCCACCTTCGAAACCTGTCCCTATTTTCCTCTCACACCACACACCCCCGCCTTCTCTTCTCTCTCTCTCTCTCTCTCTCTCTCTCTCTCTCTCTCTCTCTCTCTCTCTCTCTCTCTCTCTCGGGCTGGGTGGAAAAAAGAGAGGTTATAATTTACTTATCCTGTTACCCTGAAAACATAACATTTCGCTCGTTCGTTTCTCTCTCTCTCTCTCTCTCTCTCTCTCTCTCTCTCTCTCTCTCTCTCTCTCCTCTCTCTCTCTCTCTCATTGACGTACATTTTTCGACCACATTCTTGTTTTCTCCTTCCTGCTCTCCTCAGGAAGTCAAATCTCAGATAGATTGTATGTGTGATAGAAATGAAGAGCAAATCAGACACCATAAGGTAAAGGTTAACTGCAAAACAGTTGCTACCATTCAGTATGCTGTGTATATAACACACACAAACGCGCGCACGCACACACACACACACACACACAACACACACACACACACACACACACACACACACACACACACACACACACACACACACGGAGGACGCGCGCGCGCGCGAGGATGAGAGAGAGAGAGAGCGGAGGGAGGGTTAGATGGGGAGAGAGAGAGAGAGAGAGAGAGGAGAGAGAGAGAGAGAGAGAGAGAGAGAGAGAGAGAGAGCGTGCTTACACCAAAGCGTTCATATATTCTCGTAATTCCTTTTTTTACCCATATAGTTAAGGACATATCTATCGGTTATCAATTTCATGGGTAACAACAACAACAACAAGAACATCAACATAATATCTATGAGATTCTGAGATTGTTAGTCTCACATTATCAACATGAGCAGCCCAATCAAACTTTCAAGAAATAAATTCATGACCTCTATGAGACATCAGAGACTGCACAAACGGAGTGATTCCATCAACTCCGACCCTCTCCCCAGGGACCCTGCCCTGTCTGGAAGGACCCAGAGGAGCCAGGAGGACTCAGTCTGTGGTTACGAGAAGTTGGATGGGAACGAGACTGAGACAACAGTCAAGCCCAATCACCGATGGCTGCGTCTTTCTCCTGACGGAATGGAATCTGGGAATTTATCCCGGTCACCGATCTGCTATAAATAGTGTCTCGGCTGAGCCACGCTTTGTTTGGCTATGTTCCAAAGTTACTTGTTCTTCGTTGGTTACTTTCTTAGCCTGCTCTGCATCGGGTTATTTTCCAAGGTCAGCATCTTTTTTTCCCCAAGGTCTGCTCATTCTCATTTGGTTTTAGCAAGTTCCTGGAGATGGAGAAGTTGGGATTTTTTTTTTTTCTGTCTTGCTCCACGTTTTTTTGTCGTTTTTTTTTTTTCTTCCATGCCAGTTAGTTCTTTTCTTCATGGGATTTTTTTTTCAAATTCTGCTTCGTCTTTGCTTGAGCACTTTCTAAATTTGTGCCTGTTCTTCACCGATTATTTCCCATGTTCTGCTTTTTCCTTGTTTCACTATATTTCCAGTATTCTTGCTTTTTGTTTGTTTCTTTCACATTGTGTTGACTTTTCGAGTGGTCGTTTTCCTGAGAGTACATATTCTTTTTCCTCTAGTTGGTTATGTTCCGAGGTCTATTTTTCGTTGGATATTTTCTAAAGTGTGCTTGTTCCGGGGGTGACTGTTTTTGAAAGTATGTTTCTTTTCTTTTTGACCGCTTGTTTTCAGTTGTTGTTCTTCAATACTACATAACATCTTGATTCCATTTCAGTCCCACACCAACAAAAAGTCAACAATCGACCAGACCTTAAGCAAACGCGTGCTCTCACTGAAGACAACAGACACTGAAGAAGGCAAGTGATTCCATCAACTCTGACCCTCTCCCCAGGGACTCTGCCCCGTCTGGAAGGACTCACAGAAGCCAGGGGAATTCAGTCTGTGGTTACAAGAAGTTGAATGGAACGAGACTTGGACAGCAGACAGCCCAACAACTGATGGCTGCGTCTTTCTTCTGACGCAGTGCGGTCTGGAATTACATCCCCTGTGACTGACGTGCTCTGTAGAGACGACGTCTTGGTTGAAGTTTGCTTTATATCGGCAATGTTCCATGGCCTACTCCTACTTCCATAGAAATGTGATTTAATCTGTTCTATCTGGGGGTATTTTTCAGAGTCGGCCTTTTTTTTTAACGTTTTTTCTCCTATTTCTCTAAGGTCAGCAGTTTTCCACCTTTTTCTCTCTTCGTTCTGTACAGGTTGTATAACTTTTTCCAGGTCTGTTCTTTAGGCGGTTATTAACGAATTCCTCCTCCTCCTCCTCCTCCTCCTCCTCTCCTCCTCCTCCTTCTTCATTGGTTATTTTCACATTCTGCTTTTTTTTTTTTTGTTTCACAACATTTTAT
>JADBJO010005089.1:52259-54759 GCA_016801955.1 Conus betulinus | reverse complement strand
TACACACACACACCACAGCTGTTAGCACCAACAAGACTTGGGTACCAAGTGGTTAATGCATAACCTCCTATTCAAACTCATGTTCCATTCCCCAAAGCTACCCATTATACTAACAGCCTGGACTTCTCTACCAGCCAGGACTGATGCTTCAAGTGTTTGCTACACTCTATAGACAACAAGGTGCAAACCCACTCAATAGGCCGAAGCCTTCCATTCATTCCTCAGAACAAGAACGACAGAGTGGTCGCTGTACTCTGCCTGCAGGCTGACGGTCGCCTACCCGTGACGGTCACCTGACACGATTGCCTTCCTTTCAGCCCACTGGACAACCCAGTTAATAGCCAGTCTCGAGGTGGACACTCTTCTCTATCCAGGACTGGCAGGTCGGCAACTACTTGTTCGCTATCCCTCGGACATGCGAAACACTTCCCAGTAACTCTCCCTCCTTCAGTAAACGACTCGGGGTATTCCCCCTCTGGTGATGCCTGAATTCGCACACTTGAAGAACCCAAGGAACTTGCTCTCAACAACAGCAAAACTACCCTTAATTTGCCTAAATGCTCGAGAACTTTTATGAATCATTGTACAAAAAAATGCGAAGTTGATGACTGTGATTTGGATGAACTCATTGAAAATATTCCACATTTAGACCGTTCCGAACCAAATTATTCAGATAGCCAAATCACACTGGAGGAGACATGTATAGCATTAAAAAAAAAATGAAAAACCAACAAAAGTCCTGGCACAGATGGTTTCACAGCAGAATCTTTTAAGTGTTTTTTTTTTTTTAAACAGAATAGGTGTTTTTTTGTTATCAGAGCTTTAAATGCCGGATTTCGAAAGGGGGGAGCTTCTTGTGTTCAAAGACAGCGACTAATCGTACGCACACGCTCTCTCCCACGTAAAGACCTTTTGTCTTCAACATGTAGAAAGGCATTATCGTTGTGTCTGATATGTAGAGTTCTTCTTTATCCACAAAATAAAAAGTTCTCGAATATCTTCGTCTGACAAGTTGGAAGGCTGGATTTCGCTAATGGTAGTCTGTCTAGTAAGTTTGCCTAATGGAAATTGTCTTGTCTTTCTTTTTGTTTCCCTCCTTTCTTTTTTTTTTTTTTTTTTTTTTTTTTTTTTAATAAATATTTCATCTTCTGGTAGCTTTGTCGTGATGAGCTGATGGTCAGCTTGTTGAGAACTTCAGAGAATATGGAAATCTCCACCCCCACCCCACCACCCCCCGTCTGTATCTCTCTCTCTCTCTCTCTCTCTCTCTCTCTCTCTCTCCCTCTCCTCTCTCTCTCTCTCTCTCTCTCTCTAATACTTTTGATCCTAGTCATACACAAACATAGCTTTAGAAAGGTCAGTCACCTTGAAAACAGCACGTTATTTTGTACACTCCAACGTGATGAGCGAGAGGAGAGAGGGATATGGGAGGGATCGACGTTGGAGTTGGGAGGGGGAGAAGAGAGGGAAATGAAATCTTGAATTCAAGGCTCGTCGTTGGTTCTGCCTCATGTGTGAGTTGCTCGTCATACTACTTTTATTAAAGCGACAAAAACTGTCTACGTTATCAGTTCTGACTTTCTCGTTCAACAATCAACGACACAGATATTTTGAGGATAAGAGAGAAAAAAACACGGTTTCAATTTCACACACACACACACACACACACACACACACACACACACACGCACTTACGCACGCACTTACGCACGCACGCAAGCACGCACGCGCGCGCGCGCGCACACACACACACACACACATACACACACACACACACACACACACACACACACACACACACACACACACACACAAATCGTGGAAACCTTGCGTGTAAATTAAACCTTGCCAGCAGTCATTTCCAGCACAGAACAAATACGTCATTATGTTGGTAATTTGCACGCTATTCTAATACACATTTTTTTTAAATCTGGAAAACAAACCACCATGTTTAAGAAGGATCGATGATGCTGCTTGTAATGCTGTCAATGGAACTGATGAAAATGCAGACAAAATTCTCCACCTCATGATTTTATGGGCCGAGTTTGTTTTACTTACAAGCGTCAAACCAACAAACTTTACCCATGGAACTTATACATATACAAATACAGTTCTGGAAAATATTTGCAGTTTGAAACGCTTTTTCAAATTTTTCTAAAAAAATAAAGTTATTATTATGCTAATGGCCCGGAGTGAAGATATCATTTCTACAAATAATCGACATTTTGAACAGTTTTTGTTGTGCATGCCTGAAAACACGACTGATGAATGACCTTCTGCCTGAGAACGACATGCCCGCCTTCCGCCTGAGAACGACATGCCCGCCTTCTGCCTGAGAATGACATGCCCGCCTTCTGCCTGAGAACGACATGCCCGCCTTCTGCCTGAGAACGACATGCCCGCCTTCTGCCTGATAGCAACATGCCCGCCTTCTGCTTGAGAACGACATGCCTGCCTTCTGCCTGAGAACAACATGCCCGCCTTCTGCCTGAGAACAACT